>MU866156.1:0-115174 GCA_033296915.1 Triangularia setosa | reverse complement strand
TTGTGGTAGAATTAAGTGTCAAAGGTAAAGGAGTTGTGTTGCATAGAAAATTCGCCGCTCGCTTATATTCGCCGCTCGCTTATCACGCACGTTAGCCGGTAGCTGACATCTTTTGGTCTGATTCCCATCTTACTCGATCACGGAATGCTTTATGGTCACTGGCCGTTTGTCGGGGACGTTTGAGACAACAAAACGAAGAAAATATAAAATTCATACAAACGAAAAACAGAAATCAAAGAATTGCCATAAAACCTGAAATCAGTCCAATTAGAAACCATGCTGGTCGTCTCCGTTTGATGGGGACCCAGCTGGCTAGTTCTTGGGACCACCGCGACTGGGGATTTCTCCTGCTAGTTTCTCGCCGTGAACTCCACGCTCCCCCGATGACGATCCTTTCCCCTCAACGCGCTCAATCTCGATTTCCAGACGCGTCTCTTGTTTTCTCCTCATTATCTCGTTTTCCTGGGCAAGACTAGGACGCATTTTTGTCTGATCTTGTTTGAATTTGTGGATGATTCTCATGAATTGCTCCACAAGACATACTTACCTAGCCATCTCATAAGACTTGCCCTCTAGGTTCCATCATCTCCTGACCTTTAGCACGCACGAATCGCGATAGCTACACGCCATATTCACGTGGGTACGCAGACAGACATCCCCGCGCGTTCCAAAATCCACATCAGAACTGACACCCAACCCAGGTTTACCGCCCGCCGGCGTCATGCCCATCTCAGCTCTCCTCTCTCCCCTACCAGAGGCTGACAAAGAGAACCCGTGACCCGCCCCAAGCAAGAGCCTGAAGCGCAAGTCTCTCGACGACCACGCCGTCACCACTGGACATGCGGTGTGGTCAGGGCTCTCCCTCGACGACATCGATCTCGAGGGCGCACCAATCGACATGAACTGCGACCAAGTCAGGCGCAAGATCAACAACCTGCTCGACTCGGTAGCCATAATCAAGACCGCCTTTGCCCGCGAGATCGGCGTCAGCGCAAAGTCGCTTTCTGGATTTCTCGGTATCCACGGTCCATTCAACGGCTCCGGCTTTGTCGCCAACGAGAACGCGTGTGAGTGGTTCAAGAAGAGGGAGATGCTCGGGATTCCCTTGGCCGTAGGAAAGAAGTAAAACAGTGCGGCCAGTGCTTCAGCCATTGCCGCCCCTGCTAGCACAGTAGCCACCTCAGCGACAGCAGCCGCGCCCAAAACCAAAACACCCGCGGCCTCTGCAACAACCGACATCAGCACCATCCACCTCCCAGGTGAGGAAACTGACTCCGTCCCCATCTTCGGGTCGTGTGACGAATTCCGTTGCAAGATCAACCTCCACCTCAAAAGAGACGGCGCCACCCAGACCCAGCTCCACGGCCCCAGCAAACCAGGGAAGTGCTTCCAGAGCGTGCAGCTCCAACGCTTCTGCTGGATGAAGGGCAGCAACCATAGAGAAAAGTCGGCTTTGTATTACGGTGCGTATGTCTTTTTTTAGAAAACCAGAATCAAGGAGGGGAAACCAAAAATGAAGCACAGGCTGGAGTGGAGCAACTTTGGGGAGGGGGTGCGGGCAGGGAGCATGATGGGAATAGGGGAATAGCAGGGTTTGGGTTCTTGATGTCAAGAGTGGTAGTGTTGGTAGTGGTCCGGGTGATGGGGGGTATGCTTACTTTTAGTTAAAGAGCGAGACTGGTGGAGTTGTTTTTTGGGTTGTTTGTGTGGTTGTTTGACAGTTTGAGCTGATACCAAATGGCGTGGTTTAATTACTGGGAGGAGAGGTGGCAGCTTTTGTGATATTCAAGTTGGCGATCTTCTAATAACAGTGTGCCTACGTTAATCTACAATTTCATAAAATCTGCTATTGTGTGCTGTTGATTTCTCTTTGATAACCAGTTCTCATTGTGACAACAAAGACTGTACACAAGGGAAGTAAACAAAGCACACATTTACCCTGTTCATACTTGGGGACAGGGAGAGGTCAAAGCTCACTACACAGTGTACATCTGAGGGAGAGGGAATCAATCAATGCTTGGAGAGCGTTATAGATTTCGAACGCCGATTTGTTGAGCTGTCTATCAGTGTCACACGTCAACCACCCTGGCCTGGAGCACAACCAACACACAGTGAGCTGAAAGCTCTGAGCCAGTTGTTTGAAAGTGAAACGAGCGACGTATTACCGGTGGCAGCAGCAGTGGCATTATTGACTCATGTATAATCAGAGAGAAGCGCCGGACTTGGAAGATGCCTAAGGTTATCACAAGCACGGACTACTTTGAGAGAGATAAATACATGAGCAGAAGTGGGACGAAAAGATTCCTCATCAAGGATCTTGAGGCCATTGAGATTATTACAATGAATTGAACCTATGTTGTTTCAAGTCCTGAACACCAGCCCTTGTCACAATCAGGCAGGGGCAGTGGCTTGATTTTACATGAGTGTGTGCGCGGTGAAACTAAGAGCTCGGTACCTTGGTTACACCCTGCTATATCACAAAACTTATGGAAGCAAAGTCCGAGGTTGATAAAGTCGCTCATACTGTACTGCACGCACGTTCGTCCCGTGTTCGTAGCCTGTAGGGTCGAGATCGCGAGGCTAGACTTAAACGGGTATCCTCCTCATGCAATGTGATTCGGCGGAACCATTTCATAGGCTGTTGTTTCCCATCTTACAATGCTACAGTGCTTCAACTCAAGTGAATGGTTCGCTATTGGATCAGCCAGGGGTGCTTGTGTTCCATGAGGATGGTTGCTTCTCGCCCCCCTGGACGTCAAACCAAAAAAATCGAAATCACAGCATCATGCCAAAAGCGAACGACCCCCCAATTTTCTCGCTTCCTTGTGGGCGGGAAGAATATCACTTTCTGAACCTCTCAAACAACCGTCTCGTCACTGCCGTTCTTGGGAAATCATGGTAGAAATCAAAGGTCTTGTCTCCGATGGCATCGCTATAATGCAGGCAGCAGGCAAAGTGGGCAGCTTGGTGTTGTTGCTCTCTCAACTCTGGAAGGAAGTGAAGGATGTGCCAGAAACGATTACAACCTTGGTCGAGCAGCTGGAATATGCTGCGTTGTCAATTGACACAATCGAGACGGAATTACAGGCGGTGATCGGGGGAGGATGTCCACCAACACCTATGTGTGCCCAAACGATTCAGCATTGTCGACATGTTCACAAGGAACTCAACAAACTGGTCCAGGATCTTATGACTGACATCATTTCGTCGAGAAGGCGAAAGAGATATGTCGCCAAGATGGAAGCGGTGCTCTTTAAGAAGGCCGAGCTCGAAATGTACGAGAAACGTTTCTATCGGGCATGGAAAATTCTGGATATGGCTCTCCAGCTGTTAAAGATGTGAGTACGATTTCCTTATATTCAACCAGGTGAGAGCACGCACTTACTATGAATAATATAGCTCTCAAATGAATTTGCAACCTGCGCCCATCGCTTCACGAGTTGCGGAATCGATTGCTCTCAAGAATAACCAGGAAACAGATTTCCAACTTGAAAAGCAATATACTCGGAACGAGAAACTGGTCGATAAATGGGCCTTCCCAGTAGCGCGAAAACCAACGAGGATTCGCCATCGAGAACAGAACGGACGACGTACAAAAATTGTAAAGGGTCGCTTGATTTTCGAGTCTTCAATCCTCGAGGTTTCTGGGACATCAGGAGGTAATAGCCATCACGTAGCCTTCTGTTTTCCGTATTTTGGAGTCGACTATCGTTAACTTGCATCATACCTAGGCGGCTACAGAATTAAGCTCGCCTTTCCAGGATGGCTATTAAACAGGGCTTGGGATCTCCAAGTTCTCTTTGCGACCTGCGGGTGGAATGTGGCTTTTCGACAGTACAAGATGATCGATGAGGGTCAGGGATTATTTCACCAAGTTATGTGTGATAACCATGCCATAACCTCGACCGAGCTTCAAAGTTCTTTCGCCAGTGGACGTGCAACGCCTTTCATCGTGGATACAAAGGGACAAACACTGCTACACGTCAGTGCCACTTTCCTACCAGATCATGACCAGTAAACGATATACTAACAGCACAACAGTACGCTATGAGGTTTCGCCCTAGTTTGGTTGGAACCCTACTCGATGCAGGTCTTGATCCTTTTGGCGTCAGCTTTCACGGCCAGCCGCCCCTTTGCTGCCTGGATATGCTAGCATATATGGACTTGAACTCGGAAGAAAAACTTGCCTTCCATAAAACACTCATTTCCTTCGGCGCATACGACGAATACAGCCCACATGCTCACTTGGCGATGGTGCTAATAGCTAGCGACATCGCCGTTGTTGAGCCCATCTTCTCAGAAATTTTCTGCGACTATTACAACTGGCCATGGAAGGAGCGCCTGCAACTCTTCTGGGAGTTTTCTTTTGCTGTCAGGGACCATGATGTCGGGCAGCGTTTTCTCTGCCGACATGGCACTCTGCGTGCCGAGGACATACTGGCCGAGGTTTTGACCGAGATGGGATCGGTCCTACACAACGTAGCGTGGATGTACTTCCAGAGCGTGATGTGGATAGAGCACAGATGCAGGCGTCGATGCTATGTTTACAAGCAAAAGGATACGGACGTCTTGAGAAGATGGGAGATGGTCCGATGCGTATTCCGCAAGGTCGCCAGTATTACCATTCTCCCGGATTTCGATGCCCGTCATCCGGTCAACGGCTTGACCCCATTGCTCTGGGGAATTGCGCTTTGTAGGTGTCCGACCTTCAGCCCGATGATGGAGTATCAGCGGTGTTGGAAAGCGGCAGTCCAGTCGTCTCTCCGCGCCTGGCTTCAAGACTTGGAAACTGAAGGGATAGACCTGGAAGAGTATGGCAAGGCTACAAAAGCAGTATTTGTTGAGACTGATATTCTTAAATCCAGGACCTGGCCGGTGGATCCGATGTGTAAACCGGAACAGGCAGAGTTTGGATACGTGTGGAAAGATATCATCTACGGGCCGATCCCTGAGAGCTGGTCTCTTGTATTTGAGTGGGATATCGCTTGGGAAGAGTTTTTGGAGGACTTCTGGGATTGGATTGACAACCCCCCGATGAGCATACCAGGATCTTGGGTAGATTAGATACTCGTTTAATAAGAACAGTGTTCATGTTTCTTGCTGTTCCCATTGTGTAACATATCGTCAACCTGGTGTCTCGTGTTTGCCAAGAAGGGACGACGCTGGTGTGTTTGGGCTTCATGCTTGTCTCAAAGGGGGTGCGAGATGCTGAGGACAACGCGGGGAGTCTCAAGATAGTATATATAAGGGGAGGGCATCAAGGAAAGTAAGATAAGGCCTCTTGGATAGTGTTGTCTGTTCTTCCCTTCTGGCAGTTGTGGTTCGATGATTGGATCAACACAAGCTCGTCTTGTAGATGCAAACTGGCCACACTTAAAAAAAAAAAGACGGGGTACAGAGTTTAGCGGGCCGCGACAGCTTGCCCCGGCAGGCAGTTGGAGCTTGAGACCCCTGTCTGGGCAAAAATGTGGGCTCCATCCACCCAAAACTTCCAGCCTGTCCCTTGGAAACTTTTGCACCAAAGGGTTATTTCGCGGCGGTGCTCTTATACCTTCTCGCGCCGGTTCAACCACCAAACGGTGTTCTTTTTTTCTCTACTATCTTCGGTTGTCCCATGGAGTAGTTCGATCATGAAATTTTCTGCTCTTTCCCTGGGCCTGTTGGCCCTCTTGACACCGCTGAGTGTGGCATGGACCAAAGAAGGTATGTTGATCAGCTCTTTGTCGCAATCGCAATACCCCTTTTATGCTGTGTATCAAGCCAATACCGCTATCTACACCACCTAGCTTTCGGGATTACTAACACGTTCGATGATAACTAGATCGCGAAATCTTCCGTGTTCGCGATGAACTCCTTGCGCACGAAGGTCCTGAAGTTACCTTTTACGATTTTCTCGGCGTGAAGAAGGGCGCAAGCCACGATGAAATCAATAAAGCCTACAAGAAGAAGTCAAGAGAGCTCCATCCCGACAAGGTCAGACAGCAGATCCAGGCCCAGCGCATCAAGGCCAACAAGGAGAACGCCAAGAAGTCCGGAGGCAAGCCCGATGTGCAGGTGACGAAGCAACCTTCCGCTCATGAGCTCAAGGTCGCCATCAAGCGCGCCTCGGAGCGCCAGGCTCGTCTCTCCATCGTTGCTGACGTCCTTCGTGGCCCCGGGCGTGACCGTTATGACTACTTTCTCACCAATGGCTTCCCTACCTGGAAGGGCACCGAGTACTACTACAACCGCTATCGCCCCGGTCTTGGCACTGCTATCTTTGGCGTTTTCCTCGTCGCTGGTGGTGGCGCGCATTATCTCGCCCTTTATATGAGTTGGAAGCGTCAGCGCGAGTTCGTCGAGCGTTATATTACCTTTGCGCGCCGTGCTGCTTGGGGCGACAACCTTGGTCTCAACATCTCAGGCGTCGATGGCGAGCCTGCTGCTCCTCCTCCCCCTCCACCTCCTCAGCAGGTGTACGAAGACGAAGAGGGTCGCCAAATCCCGATCAACCGCAAGATGCGCCGTATGCAAGAGCGTGAGACAAAGAAGGAGGCCAAGGATAAGAGCAGCGGACGCAAGACACGCCGTGGACGTGACCCCAAACCTGCTTCTGCCTCTGCTTCTGGATCAGCGACGCCTCAGCCGCAGTCCGAAGGCCAGGGCCCAACTGGTGCTAAGAGGCGTGTCGTTGCTGAGAATGGCAAGGTTCTTGTCGTTGACTCGGTTGGTGCCGTCTTCCTCGAGCAGGAGGACGAAGATGGCAACGTGGGCGAGTACCTTTTGGACGTAAGAAGCGCCCCTATAACCATTGCCGTGTTTCCATATGCTAATATAGACCTCCTCCAGCCCAATGAGATCGCCAAGCCTACCTTCAAGGATACTGCCGTCGTTCGCCTGCCTTTCTGGGTCTACGATCTGACCCTCGGTCGTATCTTTAACAAGCGCGCCACGGATACCGAGTTCGAGGAAGAGATCGATGAGTCCACCGAGACCGAGGTCGTCAACGACGAGGAGGATTCCGAGCCCGGCAGACTCACCCCATCTACTGGCTCTGCTGAGGACTTTGAGCTTCTCGAGAGGTCGGTCGACTCCCTTGGCCAGGCCAAGGCTAGCGGTACCCAGAAGTCGGGTGGCAACAAGGCCAGCAAGCGCAAGAGCAAGAAGAGGTGAGCAGTGAGACTCAGTATGGGGGATACAATTGCTTTATATATGGTAGAGTTTCAGACAACATGTGGCTTCATTCTTTTTGGATTTGGGTGTTGCTTGGCGGGGTATTTATCAAAAAGAGGAGAGGAAATAGGAGGCCAATTTTGCGTCAATATATGGGATGATGTTATGTGATAACGAGCCTCGATTTTCCCACATGAATATTGTTACCTACATACATAAGAGCTGAAGCGAGTCAACATAGCTACATATATTGTCCCCTTTTCCAAGTTCGACATGCATTGACGAACCGAGGTATAGGTAAAAACAACAATGAGCATTAATCTATTGCATCACCGAGACAGAAAACCGACCCATCATGGTATATTTAACCCCCCTTTCAGCCCGTGCTGTTTCCTCATGGGTGATGTTCCCCAGACAATCCCAAACTCCAGGCCCCAGTCCCAAGTCCATACCCACACCCAAATAAAAAGTACCTCATCAATCAACACAACCAAGATCAAATCCCCACCGTATGGCTCAGCACCTTCGCGGCCAACTGGCTAAGAAGCCTCGCCCGATCCGCCTGCGGCAGTTCCTGCACGCAAATCATCATATCAGCAGCCGTCAGTCACTCTTGGTCTTCCCAGATGAGGTCGACAGCCGCAGCAGCACTCACCTGAAAAACAGCATACACGCTCTTCCCCTTGGCGTCCCTCACCGCGCCGAGCCTGTTGCCAGCCACAGCGCCAGCAACCATACCGGGCACATTGGCCATAATAAACCCTAGCGCGCCGCCGCTGATACCACCCAGCATCCCCCAAAACTTGCCCGTCGGCCGGTTGTTGTGGGATGGATCAGCCATGCCCTCCTCCCGGAGCATCTCCTCAAACACATCCGCAAACTGCTCATTCTCGGCCTGCTGGCGGGACTCCTCCTGATTGTGTTGATTTTGACCACCCTGGTTTTGGCCGGTGAAGAAGTTCCAGGCCCAGGAGTAGAAGTTTGGTTCCTGGGCGCCGCCTCCTTCTTGCTGTTGCTGGTTGGAGGTGGATTCTTCGGCGTCGGCGAAGGGGTCGAAGCCGCCGGGGAAGGGACGGGAGCTGGGGCCCGAGAAGAGCTTGCGCTGGGCGTCATATTCGCGGCGGCGGGTGGGGTCAGAGAGGGTGTAGTAGGCATCGTTGACGAGCTGGAACTTGCGGGTTCGCTCGGGGCGGTCGGGGTGGTCGGCGGGGATGCGGTCGGGGTGGGTTTTAAGAGCGGCACTGGGGAGGGTTGTTAGTTGTATATCTAGAGACGGTGCGGTTTTGGTTACCGTTTATAGGCATCGCGGATCTGGGTGGTTGATGCGGATTCTGGGACCTCGAGGATGGCATCTAAGGATAGGTAAGTCAAGGTGTTGTTGGAATATGAAAACATAGGCTTAACTGACAGTAGTTGGGGGGCCGGCCGGCTCGTGCTGCCATATTGATAGATGGTATGGGGTGCAGTTAACCAGTAACACGTTGAAGATGGGCGCAACAGAACAAGCGGATGGTTGAAGGGAATATAGGTTCGAATTTGAGTCTGGCAGAATGTCTCTGGGCAACCTTGTCCAGGAGTTGGATGCTACATACAAAATCACCCACGAGATCTACCATCAGGCGCCGACTGAACGGACAGCGAAAGTGGGATAGATCGTGGACCAAGAGCTGGACGTCAACGTCATCTGTGGCGTCAAGGTGTGGCTTTCTTGAACTGACCCCTGCCAATCCCCGCATTCGCAGGGACTGGTCACAAGTAGTTCTAGGCCTCCGTGCCTCCGGTATCTCACCAGCATCTCTCTTTTGTGATCTTCATCCCTATCAACACATGCGCTTTCCTTATTGTATCGACAGGGCCAAAGTGCCAGCCTCTTTCTCGAGGCTAATATATTCTATTGGGTGTCTTATACTTGCCGTGAGGCATAAATAGAGGCAGGAAGCAATAGGTAAGGAAAGGCTGGCTGAGACTGAAATCACCTCGCGTGTCACCAATTCATTGGACGGCTCGGCGGAGTGACTCGATGGGTAGCCGCTTTCCTCGCCCATTTCAGGTCGGCTGGCCTCTGACGCATGACCGCTCTAGGGAAGGCGAGCTGTGTGACTGCCCAACCAGTCACTCAATTTCGAGCCCAGAGCTGCAATAGAACCTCGACGTGGAGGTGATGGACGCTGCTTTTGGCCTCTTGGAGCCTAACAAGCCGTCCAAGTCGGCCAGGATCGGAAGTTTTCCTGTTCACCTGCATCAGAGATGCTTGCCCGCAATTCAACAATCTGATGTCGACCCCTCATCCCAAATGCCTGGAAAGCCCCACCGGAGGTTTCCTCTAAATATCGGACCACCTCGGGTGATATCCCTCAGTGGCCTTCTTGTTCCGTGTTCACGGTCGGCAGCTCTATTTTTGCACTTCTGTATCCCCTGACGACTTTGAGGACGTATTGACCGTGTCCCCTTCTACGCGCCATTGTTCTACACTACCATCCACTGCCTCGGAGAACATATCCCGACCACCACTTTACCCGCAGTCGTGCTATCATACTTGCAGATCCAGCAAATATTCGAAATATCAAGACAGTTAGCTTAGACAATAAAGACACGAATTGCAACGATCCAGAGTTCTTTCCTATCAGCAGCCTTCATAGCTCTAAACCACGCCATAGTTGTGGTAATAGACCTCACCCTGACTGTCCAGCATCCAGCAGTCAATATACACACACCACAACCGGCCTTGAACCGACTTGGAGCTGTTAGATCCGCTCTTTAGGTACAGATTACAACAAAGGGTCTCTCTCAGATACTCTCCTGCTAACCACAGTAATACAGCCTTGACGTCCAACACCATCTGCAACAATGGCGGCAGTATATCAAGATATGTACTCTGAGGACGAGCTTTCCTTGCTCCTAGCTCGTCAGTTGAACTTCAACAGCCCCATACCACCACAACTGGAGCCGGTATCAGAGCCGGCGGCCGTTGTTGCTCCACAGCCAATCCAGGCCCCGAAGATAGTCTACATCTCCCAGCACTACAACCACTCGGCAGCCCACCTCACCAAACAAAAGGAACAGCAACAACAAGCACAAGAGTCCTCAACCCGGCCCTCCTCAGAGCCCCCTCAAAGCGAACACGCCGCCATCGAGCGTGTCCTCCGCCAATACTCAGTCAACCCAGCCAACCTCTCCCCCGCCCAATTCCACCTCTTCAAAACAGTTGACGACCCCCAACGAATGCACCTCATCGAGCTCTGGCGCACCTGCCCCCCGCAGCCCCACCATCCATCAGACGTAGACTACAATTCCACCACCTCGGTTGACCAGGAAGAAGTACTCGCTCGTATGCGATGGGAGCAGGCCCAGCAAGACGTAATGGAAGCCGAGCTCCAGGCTCAGCTTGAGCACGAGTATCACCTCCAAATGGAAGAACAACGGAAACAACAACGGCAGCAACAGCAGGAGATGATCATGTCACTCGACGGCACCCCTTTGACTCCCGTCCAAGCTGGGGATGGGAGGTGGATTCAGACGGCCGAGTACGGCGATATGGAGCCGTACATGGCGGCGGGGTATCAAGAGGAGCTCTCTAGGCGTGAGTACGAAGAATCTGCCAGGAGGGCGCTTTTTGCTGAGACGACGGCTTCGCCGTATGAAAAGGACATGATGAGCGCGTCGTTCAGCCAGTTTGGGCCTGCGCTCCAACCAGGGGGTGCCACCGGTACTGGAACGGGTGGTAGTGGTGAAACAAAGAGGGCGACGGACCCAGTGTACAAGTCTGTTGGAGTGGATTGGGCGGCTATTAGGAGGAGGGAGGAGGAGTACCAGATGAGCATGTCAGAGGGGTATGGGAGGTTGATGCTTGCTAGGGGGATGGAGGAGGAGGATGAGGAGATGTTTTGAGTTTGGTTGGGGGTTTAAGAGTTACGTTGGGATATTGGTATGTGATTTGCCCCCTTCCGCTCCAGGAAAGAGCATTGTCTGAACTCGGAAGAGGATTGTGAGGATCTTGCATAAGCGTTGTTTATGGCAATAGGTGTTAGTCTATTTAGAATGCAAGCAGACGGCGAGCTGTGCCTTAGGCTGACAGGAAGACTATGTTGTGTTATTCATCAGGAACTGGGAAACGAAGTCAAGCTTGCTCGGAGGGCGAACTTGGTGACATCATCTGAAAGTGTGATCAGGGTGGTGGCCGTTTTCTCGTTCCTTCCAGCCACTTCACCAACACTAAGCTTCCATGCTCAACACCACAAAGGCCAACAACCCACAGGCAAAGCTGAAGGTTAGGCTTGACCTTGGCTGAAACTGGCTGGGTCTAGAGCCAAATTATTGATGCTGGATGTTCATTTTGAGGCATGAGTGGGCCGAGGTCCGCAGAAAATTCAGAGACCCTACACTTCTCAAATATCTTTATCCAACCCCCTTTACAGAAATCGGCCCTGTCACCTCATTTTGCTCGCCTATTGGACAGCTTAGAAAGTTCCATGTCCTCAAAACAAACACCTAGATGGTTCACCTTCTAGTTCTCTTCATCTCCGCCCTCACCTTGTGAGCGTCTCAGTCCAGACTATAGGGGCGGATGCCCAATATGTCCTCAACACCATCTCCCCATTGCAAGCCAACGTTACCAACCCCCAGATCAAGGCACGGAGCCTCAATTCTCTTAGCTGTCCGCAATACGGTCTTACTCGTACAGGACCCTTGGCCGAAATCCTCCCAATTCAGGACGGTATCAAAGCCAGCTTAGTCGTTGCCACCTCCACGACATCCTCTCTCGCACCCATCAGCGACAGCACATGCACCTCAGCCAATTTCGCGGCGGCCCAAAGCATTTCGGAGGACATCGGCGACGTGCCGACCTCCCTCCTCCGCGCGTTTATCAGCTAAGCTGCAAGGACTCACTGAACGCTTACGGTGTACTCCCGGCTGTAGGGCGGGCTATTCATACGCCGCTTGAGGAGTTGAAGGTTGTTCTCTTTGTAAGTCTGGTTCTGCTGCCCCTCGCTTTTCGAAGCTTCAATCAACACTATCAGCTGGTAGCTATGTTTGAGCTTATGTTGATTGCTTGTGTCATCAGGGCACCCTTACCACATTGCCGTCTTGGCCTTCGCTTCTCCCCAGGGTAATGTGATCGGACAACATTATGACGTGGTTCAGGAATTGATTGAGTTGGTCATTAATGTGTACATACCTGTCATTGGCATCCCTTGACAGACCGGTGTGCCTGGGCATATGGAAATGAAAAGATTGGACGTTTTGTATTTATCCTACCAAGGTGTGGAGAAGCTTGAGAAGATTGAACTGAAATTTGCATTTCAGTACCAGATATCTGTGCCCAAGCTACTTAACCTGGAATGAAACGCTCAATTCTAGTACTTAAGGTACTGTTGTGATAATCTATCAGTTCACTCTGTTGCGCGGACCGCACCCTGCCACAGTGATTCGCGCCTTCAAGCCAACAAAGGCACCATTCTCGGGCACGATACTGATTGAGCTGTTAGACCCTTGCAAGCTGAACGCCAGGCTATCTCCGGGGTATTCGTTCTGGAGGTGTGATGGGACCTTCTTGTTTCGACGACACTCGGAAGTGAAGAGTCTCAAATGGATGATAATCATTGATCATCGGATTTCATAGGTCTTACTAGGTCACAAGTATCCACATAAAGGAATTGCAAGGAAAGTGCCGACCAGGCTGAAGTGGGTTTAGTTTGATCACAGTCGTTACACCCCTTCAGGGGGGTTCAACTACACCTCATCACACTTACCTACCAAGAAAATTCTCATCTGAGTTCAGCAACGATGGTGCACCTCTCGGCTGCCATCTCTATCTGTTGGGCGCAGGACCTTTTGCCAAAATCATCCCTGTCGTGAAAGCGATAAAAGACAGACTCCTCCTCGCTGGTCCGAGAATCAATACTATCCGGCCCCTGAAAAAAACTATCCCGGCCTATTTAGTGATAGCGCAAGACATCATTAAGGTTGTGTGTTTCTATACAGCTCTTTTCAACTGGTGATTTGTCCCAGGGCTTTCTTCAAAGTCAGCGTGGCGTGCATGAGTGACTCATTCCCTCCATGTCCGTTCATTGGAATAGTGGCTTAGTTTGTGATGATCGTAGAGAGTATATTAGTCTGTTTAGCGAGATCCCTGAACGTGAACAACAGGGAAACTGGGATGGGTGAAAGTTGGAGCCGAAAGACAAGGCCCAGGGCTGGTCTAAGTCAATCTGCACCGTTCTTCTTCCAATGGTGTGTTGAGTTAACAGCTTTCTCCTGGTGGGGGGCAGCCACTCGTCAACAGGTTGTTGCAAAAACCAGGACTGGGCTTGGTTTTTGTTCTTTGTTTGGCTTGCTTTTTGAAGTTTCTACAAATGCCGAGGTTATGACTCCCTTTTGGTGTTAAATTACTGCAAGCTTCGAGCATTGCTGCAATGGTGTCTTTTGTCTGCATGACAAGTGCATCTGCAAGGTTGCTCGACATATTGTGGCGGTTCATGATAGGCTGTTAGGAATCGACACTACAAGCTTGCGCTGCCACTGGGCTGTGCAAAAAAAGAGCCTCATCTCTCATCGCACATTGCTACCTGGCTCCGTCAATCCATTGCGCAGAGAAAATGTAATTATACACACTCCAGATTTACATTTTGGACGAAAGTTACTTCAACTTGTTCCGGCATTTTGTTGAAAAGGCGTTGATTGATTGCGGCTATTCCATCCTGTTTGGTGACTAAGGTACCTAGTGATAGGCAAACAGCATGGCCTTGAAGCCTAAAATGACGGTACTCCAGCCCTGTAAGTAGGATCACACACTTGCAAATTGCCAAGTCCAGATGCTGAGAAACTGCAGCATTGGAAAAAAGGAAATGGGTAAAGAGCACACCTGATTTTGCCCTAGAAAGTGTAAGTCCATCTAGGATTCATCTGCTGCCACGGCCAAGTGTGTCATTAGCTGCATGCAGGCTAACAAGATTCCTCAGATAAATCTTCCTCGGCAATGCTATGTGTAAAATACCCTCACGTTCGCGTAATAGCGATGTTGTATCTAAGCCGATTCCAGCTTCCTCGATCGTGACGACTACCTTGGCACAGGCGTACGCCGCGACCGAGCCCTGGAGTATTTCAAGGTTCCTACGTTTGTAGGGACCAAGACATGTTTCGATCTTAACGGCTTCTTTGGCAGCCAAGTGACCTACGACGAGACCTCTTCCCACAAATGCATCATCGGGCTCAGTACTTCCCCCCTATCTGCATATCACCACCCTTTCTATCGGCTAACAAGCCCCTAAAGCAACTTGGTTCCGTGTCCTTATTAAAATGGTCCAAAAAGTGGACTCAAAATCCCACGACACGCTTCCTGAGTACGTCGCCGATGATAAGAAGGGCTATAGGTGGTTCGAAATGACAGTTTTCACCCGTTGGGACTACCCAGATAAACACCAAGTCCTTGTTGTTGATACACCTTCGGATTTTCCTGACCAACTGACTACCCTCCTCCAAAAAGCATCAGCTTCTCAGCAGATGAACTTTGAAGACCCTCTGGCAATGCTCACCAGCCTCATCGACCAGATCATTGTTTATTCCGATATTTCAGTCTGGCGGATTCGAGATCCGGTTCGTCAAATGGAGAAAGTATGCCCATCCCCTATCACGGCTGTCTTGATCTTCCAATGGTTAACGACATATCTGCCTACAGAGTCGCATGCGGACAGGCGCCATCTTCAGCGAAGTCCACGAAATGTCCCGCCACGCCATCCATTCCTCGGAGATCCTCGAGGCCACCATCGACACTCTCAAGGACTTGCAACGATGTCGCACCATGGTCCACGACTCCTTTCCGTCACGGCCCCCTTCCACGGTATCCGAGCCTTCTGCTGTCGAAAATGCCACAGCCACAGCTCACCTGACGCAAACTTACAAACACCAGGCCTATCAATACGCACAATTCCAAATCTCTCTCCTCAAGGCCCTGAAGCTGCGGGCCGACAGCAACAGGGAACGGCTCAAGAATGAAATCAACACTGTCAGTCTCACTCCCCACCCTACCTGCCTAGGTTTTGAGCGTTATGGATGAGGAAAAATGAATTAACAAAGGGTAAAACAGGCATTCAACAACCTCACCATGCAGGACAACTCCGTCCTCAAAAGCATAGCGCTCCTCACCATGGTCTTCCTGCCGGCAACATTCTTCTCCGTAAGCCCCTTTCCCGTCCATCTCCTTTATCACACAATTTTGATTAACAGCTAGTATAGTCCCTCTTCAGCACCACCTTCTTCAATTATGGCGACGACGGAGAGTGGCAGGTCTCAGGCAAGATGTGGATCTACTGGGTCACCACTCTCCCGGCCACCCTCCTGATTGTTATTCTCTGGAGGGTGTGGCTGGGGAACAGCGACGCCATTGTTGCTTGGTGCAAGGGGGTGAAGAAATGGGCTTTGGAAGATCAGGGATGGAAAGGGCTGTGGAGGAGGAGGAATGGGAAGGAAAATGAGCAGATGGTGAACGAGGAAGCGGCTGTGCAGGTGGATCAGGTCACTGGCAGAAACACTCGTACCTTTTGATGTAGGGGGTGGGTGTTGACACCGGGGAGATCGAAATGGAAACGCTCTTTGAATTTGATAGGCATATTCGAATAGATAGGTACCTGCGGATAGACTTTTTTTTAGCACATGGGAGGTAGACGTATTGGAAATCTGTGTGTGGGCTGGGAGTAAGGTGGGTAGCTGTCGGCGTTCTGCGGCACAATGTGCCTTTTACCACCGTATTAAACAACGCCTCTGTAGGCATGTCTAAAAACACAATGTTCTTTGTCAACTTACAATATTATACAGTTCTCCCTTCTATGAATCACCACGGCATCTCCATCTTCTCCAACGCGTCCTCAATCAACTGATACCTGCACACCTTCCCGCCCGTCAAGAACTTGTGCCAATTCGCCTTGTCCAGCCCCTTCATGTTAGCCGCCATAATCTCGCCCACGGTGACCTTCCCGTGGTTTTGCTGTGCCTCTTCGGGTGAAGTCTTCCCCTTCCCAGACTTTGCGATTATTCTCTGGCCGAGGGGATCACTAAACCCATACGTCTGCGCCTCATCGTAATATGCCTCGGGGACAGACACGCCTTGCGAGACTCCGGTCTTTACAACACGAGCCACGGGGTTGTAAAACAGAATGTAGGCATAGTCTACCGGCTCTGTGCTCGGTTTCTCTCCGGGGGCAGGAGGGGGATAGCCAGGCCTAGCGATAAAACTCTCAATAGCGGCATAGATTACTGTTGTTATACCGCCCAGTAGCATAACTTGCCGCACCGCTGGCTCCAGCGGCGTAGCGATGAGGGCGTGATCGATTCTGTTGTACGCCCCGTCTATGCCCGCTTCGTTGTAAGGTTGTTCTCCCACACCCGAGGACACGCTCGTGAGGGAGACGAGGCTGAGAAGCGTATTCGGCGGGAGGTTCTTTTCAAAGTGGGCTTCTAAGAGCTTGACTTTAGATTTGTTGCTCGAAGGTATGATGACGAGGAGTCGCTTTTCGGTACTGTCTTGTTTAAGTTTGAAGGAGAGAGGTGGAAGAAAATCCCCTTTTTCTGGGAGCTTGGGAGGATCGAAGAGTTTGAGGGGGAGGATTCGGCTTTTCTTTGGGAGGTGCTCCTTCACGTAGGGGGAGGCGGTGGCTGGTGTTGATTCTGAGACCATTTTGTTTTTACTGGACGCCAACCTTGAAATTTGAGGAAGTAATTGTTTAGGGGGAAGGTCGAAAAAGAAGTTATGGGCATGGGGTTTGAAATATTCTTATCAAGTAACAGGAAAATGGCAGCCTGTATTGTCATACCCAAAGGTGGGAGGTCATGAGTCAAAATAACCTGCTTGCCTAGGTTCGGCATTGTTCCGACCAATTTCAAGTCTTGGAGAAGAGTGGCTTTGAAATTTAAGTCTTTTTCAGGTGAGTAATCGGGCGAAGCTCAATCTGAAGGCGCCCAAGGCATTCATGGCCAACCAACCAACGAAAATCACCGCCCCTTTCTGACTTGTGACATGTGGAGGTGGAAATACTCATGATATTCACTAACACATTCGCATGTACGTGATACCACTGAGAGGATATAGGGAATTCGAACTAAAATGCACGTGTGTCGACTAGGCTTGCTCGCGCTGTTGCCGAAGTCCGCGGCATGAGCAGCTGTGAGCTGGTGATAGCACGAGCAAGAGCAGGCAATCCCTTAGAAACGCGATGAAACGCCCCACGACCTGAGTCATGTAGTTTTTGCTATGTTCTTGAACAAATTCAGGTTGAAAACAGAGAAGAGTTTAAGCTTGTTGGCTCATTGGTTCTGTGACAAGGGCTTGAGTTCAGGGCTTGGAACAACATAGGTTCAATTCATTTTAATAATCTTCAGTGGCCTCAAGATCCTTGATGAGGAATCCTTTCGTCCCACAGCTCACGTATGTATCTTTCTCAAAGTGGCCCGTGCTTATGACGACCTTAGACATCTGCCAAGTCCAGCGCTTCCCTCTGATTATACACGAGTCAATAATGCCTCTGCTGCTGCCGCCGGTAACCCGTCGCTTGTTTCGCTTTCCAACAACTGGCTCAGAGCTTTCAATTCACTGTGTTGTTGGCTGTGGTCCAGGCTGCCGGTGGTTAACGTGTTGACAGGTTCTGCAACACTTGTTACGCAACATGAACAGGACCAACATCAGAAAGCGGCCGAGCACGTAAAATAATTAGTTATAAGACGCTTTTAATCCGTTTTGTGTATTTTATAATCATTGCAGATCATTGTGGTCTCTATTTGTCCCTACCACATCGAAAAGCTCCATCGTCCAGGACCAAATGTACATAAAAACCCCAATAGCCCACCGTTTTTATTCTTGCCTAAATCAAGGAGCCGGAGCAATCGGTGCCTTCTTGATACTGGCACAAGCTACGCGAGCCGAACTCTTATCATGGAAAACAATCGCACGATTGCCAATGTACCCAAGCTGGATGATGTTGGTGGCAGTGTAGGGATCGTGGAATCTGGACCAGCACAGTCAGTATGCCACTTTCTCTTATGAATTCGGTGTATTAAACAAAACTTACTCCTTATGAATACGCCCGCCAGCAACCTTGCCATACTTCCCAGAAAGATCTCCCACCTCACAAGTTGCAGGCAGCGACGCCTCACAAGGCGGTTCCTGGCCACGAACGTACGAGTCGAGATGAAGGCCGGTATCGGCACATGTGCCGTTCTCAGGCACGGCGCGGACGTGGATGTGGTAGTCTGTATCCTGTTGGTATCAAATATCATGATAACAAGCGCAATAAACATACTGTAGGGTCCATTCTCCTCTGGCAAGCCGGTTATATCAATGGTATAGTTGATGCCAATCGTAGCAGCAACAGCCTTGAAGGTGCCTTTGACAGTCTCTGAATCGAACTCTGCAATCCAGACCTCGCCAATGACGGGGTTGTTCCGAACCGGCCGAGCATCACCGAGTTTGCCAGTCGTGACGTTGTTGGCAGCCTGAGCCGCTGCCAGCGTACCCACAGCCAGGAGGCCCAAAACAGACGAGAGTTGCATGGTGCTTCGGCTTCTTTCCTGAAGACGGGAAATACAGTAAAAGCAGGGCCTAGGGACCGGGAAAGTCTCTAATAAGATCCGGGGAGCGGCAGAAAGAGGATAGCTAAAGAACGATAGCCATCTCCACGATCAGGGAATCCTTTCCTCTCTCCTTTTATATAGCCCCCCTATCGACGAACCGCATTCTCTCCCGTTATCTAATGATAAACGACTGCACTCAATATCCAAAAGTTGGGGGTCCGGACGGCCGATAGGTAAGCGATTGGATCAAATCCGGCTGTCGTGATGATTGTCCGGTCGAGAGCACGGCGGTACCTCTCCCGGCTGTATGGATAAGTTCTCCGAACCTGGACTGCCAAGCAGGGGTAGGATTCTTCTCCGGGACGAATAGGCGCGATACCATCTCACCAGGAGCCGCAACCTCAATATAACCGACGCGGGAGAGCACTATACATCTGCTGTACGACAATAAAGGGCCTCTCCAGCAACCGGACTCCGGAGAGGCGTCCCTGGTCTAGGCGGCGGGATTTGGAATCATTCGGACATAACGCTGACATCCGATCACCAGAATCAGCGAGCTTGGCCGTCCAGCCAAAGGCTTTGCAATGGTGCAAGAGTGCGTTTTCGGGTGAATAGCTGTGATATCCCTTCCCTGTTTGACTTGTCGTCTTTGCTGTTGAAGATTTTACTGGCTAAGTTCTGTGGTCTCTAAGACCGGTATGTTGTCGCGAGAGATACGGCTGTGATTCTGAATAGAAAAGGTATACTTGGTTCCAAACAAAACTTTTCCTATTGGAGAGTATCAATGAGAAGGGCATCTCAAACGGAGATATGTGTTAATTCCACGATCTACTCAGCTATGAGTGTTTAGTAACTAAAAGAGCATCAGGATATCAGTATCTTCGTTCCATCCAAATTCTTCAAGACTCACCTAACTCTAACGGTCTACCCCAAATTAGAGCCTTCAAAGCCTGAACTTTTTACTCGCTTCCGAAAAACTCATCCCTTTCGCAATCCCCACCGCCATCTTCTCATCCGCCTCGACCTGCTTCTTCATCAGCGGAATCGCCTGCTCAGCCAACTCCTTTGGCAACACCACCACACCATTCACATCACCAATGAGGTAATCCCCAGGCCTGATCGTCATGTCCTGTTCATCAGCCTGCAATTTAACTGGCACATTCACAGCTGTGACCTTTAACAACTCAGCAGGGGGTGCCGTCCCGACATCTCGAGCGAAGATCTACCATATTATTAGCATCTTCCCTGCATAAAACACAATGAAAGCCGAGATCATTACCGGAAACCCCAAGCCCCTCTGCTCCTGCAAGTCCCTGAACCGCCCATCAATCACACTTCCCACCGCCCCGCTCGCTTTTGCCCTTGTGCTCATCAGTCCACCATAAACCGCGTTCGGAATCTTGGGAGGGCAGGACACAAAGATGATTGCTCCCGCGGGGACGGAGTCGATCTACAACCTCCAAAATCAGCCACCTCCTCGCCTTTCTTCATCGTGAAATAGGGAGACCAACATAATGACCTGCATGCTTCGGCCTGGGATCATCTAAAGGCACGTACTGAACCGTATACGCCGGCCCAACAATCTTGGTGTCGCCATCCTGACGTTGAGGGGACCACATGGTCAACCCGGATAGGAACCCGCCATTGCGGTACTTGAGTTTGATGAGGGCGTCGGAGACGTCACATCTTAATTGTGTGTTAGAGACACTATAACAACCCACAGCTGTAATGATATAGAGACGTACGTGGTGAACTCTTGCAACGCCTTGACAATCGGGTCCTCCTGAGAAAATGCGGTACTCATATTGTTGGCGTTGGTGTGCAGTAACCTCTGTTGGGTCGACAATGTTGGTGATAACCTCGGTTGTGATTGCTTTGTCGGGGTTATAATAGCAGGCCGCAGGCTGCGTGGGGGTGGGGAGATCAATTGACGATATAACAATGCAGGGTCACAGAAACCGAAATACAACGCCGTTAAAGATGAAAAATGTGGGAATTCACATGCAGTGATGTTGATGCTGGTTTCCGAGCCTACGGCTTTGAGGGATGATGCAATGGCATGTGCTAACAAGCCGAGACATAGTGGGTCCCACCTGCCGATCCGGCCACCCAGTCCCTGAAATCGGCCGCATTCGGGAAAGGTGGGGTTCGGTGCCGGGCTGTCGGCATCGGCCTATAATGCTGTTGGCCTCTTATCCGGCCATAGGGAGTACAGTGTGAAATCGGATCAGTTCCCCCAGCCTTCTGGACTTGTGATAAATCTAGATGTTGACACTGGGAGCAACCATCATCATGCCAACAAGAGAAACTAGAGACAACCGCTACAATGCTGAACCCCTTGCCGGGAAGCTGGAGAAAGCAAGTTCTGAGTTGATAAAAATTGGCGAGAACACAGTTGATCATGTCGTCAATACCACGAAGCGGAAGGGGGCTGAAACTAGGTCCCTGGACCTACCGATAACCCCCATTGTAGCTGTTTGGTGTAATTTGTAAATATCGAAAACCCAACGGCGTTGCCGACGTGGCGGGTGTGTGTTGATGGTGCCATTGGCAGGCAGTCGACCGCGCCGTAACTAGTCTGAGCAAGTTCCGTGAACTGCAACCGGGGGTTATAGTTGGAGCTCACACTAGGCCCACGTCACTGGATTGGCTCTCTCAGTCCCAAGAAACACTGCCAGGCGGCCGTGAAGGATGGGCCAAGAACAATCCTATTGCCTAGCTGGGCTGGCCTAGTTATATCAGATACTAAAGACGCTGGTGTGATCTGAGACCTGCTTTAAGGGTTGTCAGGTACCTGGAGATGTCGGTCGGTTTTGTGAGACCTTTGGAAAAAACTTTCTTCAGTGCCACAGCCGAAAGAAATCGAAATGGAAGCATTTTGTGGAGATGCTGTGCTGTGCTGTGGCGTTGTCAACGGCAAGCCGCCCTTCGCTTCTCTGATGTGAGAGGATGCCTTTCAATGTCCCAGCCACGCGGCAGAGGTCATTCCAATCCCCGTGATCGCCCAGCTCAACCAGAGGTACCTATTGGAGGCCGTCAGTCAGCTCTTGAAAAACGGTTCTCATGGCAACAAAGCATCTCCATTTCTACATTGTCTCCGCCGGTCTCTGTGGTTGACATGTTGTTGATGTCTGTTGCTGAGAAACAGATTTATTAGCATTGTCGGGATTTTTTTAGCAATTTTGCTAGCGCGGGACTTGGCGCTTCATCAGCGGTTGTTTCTCCAACTGTGAGAGCTGAGAACGTTGAAGATTTGAAGCTTTTGTCCTGAGCTCGTAGAAACGGCGGGCAACGCTGGTGAAACTGAGATGCCTTGAAATCGTACAGAAGCTGAAACGGAACTGGACTAAAGCGAGATCGACGTTGCCATTGAAAATCTGCATGCACAGTTTATTACCTTATCCTATATACTGACGGCAGTAGCCAAAGTGGGTGAACGTTACATGACCCCATCGCGAGCGGCAGCTGCGAACGAACAAACACGAGGTGCGCCCTGCCCCACTTGAGGAGTCCGGTTCGGTCAATCAAATCGTAGGTAGAGTCGAAGGCATCGTATCTTCCTTCATCAACTCGACCCAGTATCGGTATCTGATGTGAGAGGAGGTCATGGCGAACAATGCAGAGAGATAAGCGCCGTTGGCACACTCTTGAGATGCATTTCGACGGCCCGGTTCCCATCACCAACAGGGCAGTGGTTGCTGTGTGAGACTGCAGCGTGGGGAAATCTGGGCCTCTCGGTTGAGGGGGTGAACGGCGCGGAACAGGGGCCACAGTGGGTTAAGCGAACGGCCCCTGTGCATTTTCAGCCCAGCCTTACCGCAATTAGCATCGAGCCTTGGCTGCAGGTGCCTTGTCGTCGCAGATGAAAGCACCCAACCCTTTGCCGCCGGATTGGATTGCGCTTCTTGGTTTTACAATGTTCACTCATCTTAGGTCGACTCCTTACCATTCTACCTTCTGCTGAGCAGCTGCGGTTCAAGAGAACGGCCAGTTCCTCAATTACGACAACGCCTACCTCACCCAACACTTTCTCCGCTCTGGTCTGGGGTACCGCCGATTCCCCGCATCGAGCCAAGCGGTTTTTGACGAATCCGCCTCGTGGGAGTTGAGCTGGGAGCGGACCATCCGCTAGGCAAAGAGCTTTCGGATCGAGGGGAGACAACAAGAAGGCCACGAATTCTACCTCGGGACGAGTACAATGCGGAGCAACCCTTGCATTTCGTAGTAAAGCATAATCGACGTCGGTTTTTTTTTTTTTTTGGATATATTGTTGTATCACTTTTGGCCTCAGGTCACTTGGAGACTGAATATAGTGGAGGATGCCTCCGCAACTTCGAATACCGATCTTTGTAACGCTGCCGATCGATCATGATGAATCGCACAGATTGCTTCCTCGAAAGACCAGGGAACCGCCCTCCAAAGAAGCACAGGTAGGCTTTATCCTCCCAAAGAGCATCCGGTATTGGGTCCCATTCTTACCGTCTCAACCATCATCAGATCGTAGGCGCTGTTCTCGGCGGCATCTTTGCCCTCATCATCATATACTTCCTCACCCGCTCCCTCTGGAGGAGATTCATTGGACCTCGAGGCGGCAAGTACAAGCCAACAGAGCGAGAAGATGACCCCCCGACGACTCGACAGATCAACAGAGAGAACCAGGACAATCTGGAGGACGCATTGGCAGGCGCGCAAGCACAGAATGCCGCCACCGGGAACAACTTGGCGGTCGATCGGTCCACATCAGTCCGCAGCGTCATGACCCTGCCAGTGTACCGACCCAAAGCGACAGAAAATGAGCAGGTTCTGGGCAGGGAAGGTGAGCGCGATGGTATCGATGTTGTCGTTGAGATGCCGACAGCTGAGCAGGAGGAGGAGTTGCGTGAACAGGAAATGGAAGCTCTTTATCAGATCCGGGCGGCAAGACGTCGACAACTAGCCGATCGTGAAGAGAGGCGGCGGTTACGACGGGAAGCGCGTGAAGCAAACGATGTTGTAGCTATGCGGGAGTTGAGGGAACGAGGCCGAAGCGTGGCAGCGATAAACACGGTGGAAATCGAGGAGTTGAGGAACGAACATGAGCGGCTGAAGGAAACGAGAGCGCGAGCAGTGAGCACCGTAGCATACGGTGACTTGGGAGTTGCGAGAGCAGATGGGACCAGAATTAGGGCGAATAGTACCGACAGCGAACGGATTGGTCTTCTTAGTGATGCCGCCAGTATTGGCGCTTCGACACAACCCGACAGCCTCTTGTCGAGGCGCGATAGGAGCCACAGTGCTGCGACGCTCAGCATCGATACGACGAACCGTCCGGGCACACCGAGCTTGACAACGGGAGGAAGCGCGTACAGCTTAAACAGCACAGGATTGACCAGTGCCGGGTTACCAAGTGCCGGTATGCCAAGCGCAGGATTATCAACCCGGTCGAGAGCCAACTCAGGAGCAAACACACCTCGAATATCGAGTGCAACGGCCACTCCACGAGCTGGATCAAGCCCGGATATGATAGATACTGCAGACCTGGCCGACTTCGCCATGCCACCACCCGATTATGACGAAGTCAGTCTCGACGATATCACTCCTATGCACTCGCGTCGTAATTCTGGCGTATCTGGTGTGTCGGCTTTGTCAGGCAGAAACAGTCCCTTCAACGAGCCACCTCCAGATTATCCAGGTCCTGGACCAGCTCGGGCACGCAGCAACCGGCTCTCAGCGGCCATTCAGGATCTCGCCACTCAGGCTCAGGAAGACCAGCAACCTACGGGCCGGCCGGGGTTGAGGTTGAGCCAGGTGCCGCAGATCGTTATTGAACCATCGAGCGCGAGGCCATGATCGTCATGGTTTTTGTTAAAGGGCATGCTGTCTTGAAAATGTATTGGAAAAATAAGCATTAGGTGTGACTGAGTATTTTGGATACCCAGGGAATGGAAGTACACATATATTTTTTTGCGATTTCGAGGGGCTGCGATTCCGGAATGACGAATGAATACCAGACGATTTGGCACGGAGTTTTTGTTGGTTTGGCTTTATATCTTGAAATAGGTTCCATAAAGGGCAAGCAGAAAGTCTGATAGCAATGGTAGTGGGCCGTTCTTCAGAAAGAGATGTGGATTGTATATACTTTTTCTTGTTATAAAAGAATACGTTGGGCGTGTTGA
This sequence comes from Triangularia setosa, assembly GCA_033296915.1. Classification (NCBI taxonomy): domain Eukaryota; kingdom Fungi; phylum Ascomycota; class Sordariomycetes; order Sordariales; family Podosporaceae; genus Triangularia; species Triangularia setosa. Next base: position 90,308 of record MU866156.1, on the reverse strand, counting down.
AGCAAGGGACACTAACGGATAGGCGTTGGGGTTCGTGATGGCCTGGCACTGTTTGCATGTGGATTTTATCAGAGCACAGGAATTTGGGAAACGATCTGTTTGCTTCATACACCCCGAAAATCTGACTTCCATCCCAAGTACTTGACTTCTAAGTTGCCTGCTACCATAGATCAATGTTCGCTGTAAGCCAAGTGCCCCCTTCGCTCAATTTAGCTACAACCCACCTCCATGGGGACTTCGGAATACAGCCACCATAAACACTAGTCCCAGTAAAACCCATAGACAAGTTTGGAAATACCATCTGGGTGGGGTCTATGAACGACAGCATGGAATCATCACAATGCCTGTTGTGGTTCTTGAGTGTAAGAAACAACCACAGTGGCGTGAGTGGTCAATTCAAATCCCGGCCCCACTAAAAAAATTCGCGGAGCTGGAGTCTCGCCGGGAACCATCGTACCGCAGCGTACCCTGCGGGAATCTTAGCCTGGCGAACCTCCTCCCCTTCCTCTCTTTTGTGGTGTTGGTGTCATTCCTTTTCTCTTTCTTCAGCCAGCCAATATGAGGGTAATACGGGCGGTAAACAGCTGTCGCGCTGCTCTTGCGACAAGAAACGCCGCACTGGTGGGCCGCCGGGCCTTGCCATGCGCCGCTATCAACGCCGCCAGACTTGGAGGTCTTAGGGAATTCAGCAGGACGTCCAACTACAGAGCTGCCGATGCTGCTGCTTCCGCGTATGGCTTGATCTCTTAGTATAGGCCTTCTTATATAAGCAACAGCTGACACTGGAGAATGGGAATCAGTCTCAAGCAGGCCAAGGAACTGGCCCAGGCCAACATGACCCCCGAAGCCGCCGCTGCGAAGGTCACCCCGGCCGAAGCTGCCAGGTTAGCACGTGTCCGGAATATTGGTATCGCAGTATGTTATGGTCTTGGTTCAAGGTGAAAAGCTGGCGCAAGGCCAACCGGGATTTACTGGGAACTGGAAGTGCTGAGACAAGCATGGTAAACCACTAGGCACACATCGATTCTGGCAAGACGACAGTATCCGAGCGCATTCTCTTCTACACCGGCAGAACGAAGCACATCCACGAGGTCCGCGGCCGGGATGGTGTCGGTGCCAAGATGGACTCTATGGAACTGGAGAGGGAGAGAGGTATCACCATTCAGTCTGCCGCCACCTTCGCCGACTGGAAATACAAGACCAAGGAGGGCAAGGAGGAGACCTACCACTTGAACTTGATTGACACACCCGGCCATATTGATTTCACCATCGAGGTCGAGAGAGCCATGAGGGTGCTGGACGGTGCCGTCATGGTGCTGTGCGCTGTCAGTGGTGTTCAGTCTCAAACTATTACCGTCGATCGCCAGATGAAGCGCTACAACGTCCCCCGCATCTCTTTCGTCAACAAGATGGACCGCATGGGCGCCAACCCCTTTAGGGCCGTTGAGATGATCAACTCCAAGCTCAAGATTCCGGCTGCCGCTATTCAGATCCCCATTGGTGCGGAGAAGGAGTTCGAGGGTGTTGTGGATCTCATCGAGATGAGGGCCATCAGAAACGATGGTCAGCGTGGCGTCAACGTCAAGATCTCGAACCAGATTCCCGAAGACTTGAAGGAGTTGGCCGAGCAGAAGAGACAGGAGCTGATCGAGAAGTTGGCCGATGTCGACGATGAGATCGCTGAGATGTTCTTGGACGAGATTACACCAACTCCTGACCAGATCAAGGCTGCGATCCGCAGAGCTACCATCGGCCTCAAGTTCACCCCCGTACTAATGGGCTCTGCTCTTGCCGACAAGTCCATTCAGCCCATGCTTGACGCCGTATGCGACTACCTCCCCAATCCCAACGATGTTCCCAACATGGCTCTTGATCGGTCTAAGGGTGAAGCCCCCGTCAGCTTGCTTCCTTACAACTCCCTCCCCTTTGTCGGCCTTGCCTTCAAGCTGGAAGAGAACCCCTACGGCCAGCTCACCTACATGCGAGTGTACCAAGGCTCCCTGAAGAAGGGCCAGTACCTCTTCAACACCCGCAACGACAAGAAGGTCCGCATCCCCCGTATCGTCCGCATGCACTCCAACGAGATGGAAGACGTCGCTGAGATTGGCGCCGGGGAAATCTGCGCCGTATTCGGCGTCGAGTGCGCCTCGGGTGACACCTTCACCGACGGCCGCCTCCCCTACGGCATGAGCTCCATGTACGTCCCCGACGCCGTCATGTCCCTCAGCATCAAGCCCAAGCGCAGCAGCGACGCCGACGCCTTCTCCAAGGCCATGAACCGCTTCATGCGCGAGGATCCCACCTTCCGCCTGCACGTCGACGAGGAGTCCGAAGAGACCATCATCAGCGGCATGGGCGAACTCCATCTTGACATCTACGTCGAGCGTCTCCGCCGCGAGTATAAAGTCGACTGCGAGACTGGCAAGCCCCGCGTCGCCTACCGCGAGACCATCAGCCGCAAGGCCGAGTTCGACTTCTTGCTCAAGCGCCAGTCTGGCGGCCCCGGTGATTACGCCCGCGTCGTCGGCTGGGTTGAACCTAACGCCGAAGACGCCGAGAAGAACCACTTCGAGACCCGCGTCGTCGGTGGCACCATTCCCGAGAAGTACCTCGCCGCCTGCGGGAAGGGCTTCGAAGAGGCCTGCCTCAAGGGCCCCCTGCTCGGCCACCGCGTCATTGGCGCTAGCATGATCATCACCGATGGTGCTACCCACGTTACCGACTCCAGCGATTACGCCTTCAACCTTGCCACCCAAATGGCGTTCAGGAAGGCGTTCCCTGACGCTGGCGGTGCGGTCTTGGAGCCATTAATGAAGACGACGATTACGGCGCCGGTGGAGTTCCAGGGCAATATTCTCATGTTGATGAACAAGAGGGGCACGATTGTTGACACCGAGGTGGGCGCAGATGAGTTCACGCTGGTGGCGGACTGTAGTTTGAATGCTATGTTTGGGTTCAGTACCCATCTGAGAGCTGCCACACAGGGCAAGGGGGAGTTTAGCATGGAGTTTAGCCATTATGCGGCTGCTCCGCCGCATTTGCAGTACGTTTTTTCGCCTTGGTGATGATGATGAGTAGATGACTGACCATATTTCGAAATATAGGAAGGAGTTGGTGGCTGCTTATGAAAAGGAGTTGGAGGCCAAGAGAACCAAGTAATAAATCAACAATCGCAAGGTTACTTTGGTTTCTGTTTGGGAGTCTAGCTTCTCTGCCACTCTTTTTAGGTGAGAATGATACCCGCCCTTGCTCAGGCCTTAGAAAGGGATGGCTTCACCAATACACCAATCAACGTCACGTCACCGAGGGATCATCCCTTTTAGCATCTGATGTAGTTGGGTGTTTAGGAAATTTCAGGGGCAGATAAACCACAGAGGTACCATAGACAAAAAAAAGATGGATTATGCATAAATGGTAATAAGGGGAAAAGGAAAACAAGGTGAGATGATGATACCGGGACAATTGAGAAAGGGGTCATGAAAAATACCAAATGTCCTCTGAAATTGTATGTATATATGGGTAGACAAAGAGTGTATGATAGAGCTGTTTGATACACATGGGGCGCAAGGCGCATGGTTGGTGTGTCATGTGGGGGCTTTATAGTTTACCGTATTGAAATGACATCCTCTCTCCCTCTCCCTCTCCCTCTCTCTTTTTCTTATATCGGATGAAATGACCAAGTCAAGCATACCCCGAGCCCCTGCGTTGTTGAATCCGGGGAAGGTTTAGGTTCACCCTTGCGAACAGCACAGCAACGATGTCCAAGCTCCCTCGAGCCCACCAATCACTTCATTCCTGATCATTAAATACAGCTCCTATTTTTGAGTTTTATCTATCCCAAAGACTACCGTGATTGTGATAATGCTTCATGTTTACATGTTACATGAAATATGGGGTATATATATATATGAAACATGTGCACTCATTATTATTTTTCCCAGCCCCTTTCTGCACGAGAGATTCTTCCTATTATTCCAAGCCAAAAGGGCCCGTCACCTAAAGGCGTCTCAGGATATCCTGGAGAACCTCCTCAGTCTTGGCAGTACCGCCCAAATCAGGGCTAACAAACTTGCCCTCCTCTAAGTTGGCATCAACAGCAGCGTAAATCTTGGCAGCAGCCTCCTCCTCATCGAGGAACTCCAGCATGAGCGCAGCGCTGCGGATAGTAGCAATAGGGTTGGAGATACCCTGGCCCTGGATGTCAGGTGCGCTGCCGTGGCAGGGCTCACCGAGAGCAAAAGTCTTGCCAACGTTGGCGCTGGGGACGAGACCAAGAGACCCGACAAGGGCAGCGGCACCGTCAGAAAGAATATCACCGTAGAGGTTAGGGGCGACGATGACATCGTACGCCTCAGGCTGGCGGAAGAGCTTGTAGACCATCGAGTCAACAATCTGCTCCTCAACCTTGACCGAGCTGAACCTGGGGTCGGCAAGGGCAGCCTTGGAGGCGGTGCGGAAGAGCCCGTCGGTCTGGGAGAGCACGTTGGACTTGTGAGTCACAGTCACGAGGGGGCCCTGGTGAATGCTGGGGGCTCCGCTCGCCCGGATCTTTTGCCGGCGGAGGGCAATCTCACCAGCCATGGCGGCGATGTTGGTGCTGGCCTTTTCGGAAATACGCTTGATGGCCTCGGCGACCTTGCCCTCGGGGGTGTCGTAGGTCTTCTCCTCCTTGACGTAAAGGTCCTCGGTGTTCTCGCGGACGATGACCATGTCAATGGGCTTCTTGGCGGTAGCGACCGTCTTGACGGGGCGGACGTTGGCGTAGAGGGCGAGTCTCTTGCGGAGGGCGACAATGGGGGAGGAGTACCCCTTGACTGCGGTGGTGGGGGAGCTGACGGCGCCAAAGAGACCACCATTGCAGCTTTGGAGGGTCTGGACCGTCTCCTCAGGAAGAGCAACGCCGGTCTTCTCAAAGGTCTCCCAGCCGGCATTGAGGTCGACAAAGTCGAACTTAAGACCGAGAGAGGCGGGGAGGGCCTCAAGGACACGACGGCCGGCGGGGATGACCTCCTTGCCGATGCCATCACCGGGGATGAGACCTTGGGAACACAGCAGTGTTAGAGAAGCGAGTTATGTGGTGAAAGAAGCAATCCAGAGTTCCGGCGACGTACCAATAGTCAAAGCTCTTCTGGCAGCCATGTTTGCGCGTCAATTGGTTTTTATTTTTTTTTGGGGTTTTGGAGGTTTGTTCAAATGGGCAAGCCACAGCGAAATTATTGGCGGCGGCAACTGAAAAAGCTCGGATTGTGTCTTTCGGCAGCCGGGATCGGAGCTAGGAAACCATGGATCTTGATATGCCCCGCGGTTGGTTCCCGAGAGAATCAAATCATTGCTTGGCTATTTCCCGTTTGGGTGTAAATGAACGCGATCCAGAATGTGGGGTTCAAGCTTCACTCAGTTTGTGCTGGCCGTTTTCCGGATGGCCTTTGAAACATTCTCCATGCTGCTTGGGTAGCAGGGAGCTCCTTGAAGTTCGATATCCGGTTCCCTCATCGACGACCGGAGCGGTAGGGCTGGGAAGGAAGGTCCCCAAGCGGAATATCGGGATTATCCTACCGCTATGCGGTATATGCTCTCATCGGACCGGAGCACAGGTATTGCGCTTTATATGATGCCGCCGGACGCAATGCATGACGGACATCTGAAACACGGCCAGAAGAAGGCGGGACGGCCTTCTCGAAAGGGTATCCTGGTGCCGAAGAGGGTTGGTCCGGGGAAAGCTACTTTCTGACGTCCACGGTGACAGGAAGACCAGCTCTGACAGGTTGTGCTAGCAAGAAGCAAACGGCACTTTCCAACGCAAAAGCTGACGGCGTGTGGCAATGAATGTAGGAAGATATTTATTACAGCATCGCGAGTGAGTGGTGGGCGGTGTTTATGAGCTCAGCCCCTGAAACTCGCCTGCTGGAGCTGTTCCAGCTTTTGGGCCAACCGTTGTGCATCCACCACAACAGCGCTTTGGCCAAGACCAGACCAAATAAAGACAACAAGAGGCTGTCGGGTCTCAGGATCATCAAAAGAAATCCCTCGGGGCTTTCTGTGCGCCAAATAGATCGATTTGTCTGGACGATAACTGCTGCGAGGAATTAGCGGCAAGTGTGTGTCCCACCGAGACCACGGGATCCTCTTGGCGAAGCTCCCCTGAACCAACCCTTCCCCAAATTGTTCTCCTAATTTTATGGAAGACACCCTCACATTTTTGGGTGGCACCACGGTCTGTCAATACTTATGTGCATCTTCTTCGCATCCTGTTCGCGACTCATCGCCCCGACCATTACCCATTGCGACGCCGCGCTACCCTGCCTAGCTTGTTGTTGTATTTCCCGGCCTCCTCACATCAGCTGTTTAATCGAGCGACAAGCCCTTTCATACCGTCCCTCGGGTCACTTGGCGCGGGGGAGCTAAAGCGCGTCTCTTTCGCAAAGCCCGGCGCGCCGGGTGGTGCCCTCCAAAGGCGACTTCAACACAACCTCGCCGCGTGACGGTACCTCGCACGACTCAGTCAAGATCCCTTTGCGCTTTTACCTTTGCCCTCCGAACCATCTGCAAATTCGCATTGAAAACCAAAGCGGGCAGCTACTGCCACATCCACCATCATGAGTGCCGTCAAGAACCTTCGCGCCATGTTTGAGCAAAAGGGGGAAACCAGTCCTCCAGAACGAGGTCGCTCACCTGGAGCGCCTTTCAGTAAGGGCTCCTTTGCTGTTCCTTTTTAACCCCAGCGCCTGTCGGCGCATCCTTCCGGTCGTTGCGAGCCCGTGCATATGCGCATTCCATGTAGTCGTTGGTTACGAAATCAACATGGCTAACGCTGTCGTCATTGTTATCAGTTCCCGGCGCCGAGTCCCCACGTCCGTTGGCTAAAGTCCGAACAAGCTTCATCGCCATCGAAAAAGACGGTAGAATGGGCTTAACGCGAGAAGGAAGTCAAGATTCGGTTCCCGGAATCAGAAAGCTAAGTGGTGGATCGAGCGAAATGACAACGCCGACTGCTGGAAAGGAAATCTCGAACCCTTTCGACAAAATCGAGAGGCCCACGAGCACCCCAAAGACCATTCTCAGAGATCAACCAATTGTAGAGACGCCACAATCGAAGGCAGAAGACAAGGTTGCGACATCGCCGGCCAAGGAAGCGAAGGTCACGCAGACACCGGTCACCGAAATTGTAAAGAAAGAGGAAATGAAGAACCCAAAGCCAGGCTTAGATGGCGTGCTAGACAAGACAGCCACTCCTGCACCAAAGCCGGAGATGAAAGAGCCAGTAAACGGGACAAGCAGTACGAACCAGAAGGAGAAGGATGCTAGCAAGGAAGCCACGAAACCCACCACCACAACTACTGCACCACGAGCGACACTGAAGCCAATTACGACCCTCTCTTCGGCAGGAAAGCTCGAGGTAAAACCAGCGAAATCACCAATCACAACTAAGCCCCCGAAGAGTCCGGCTCTGAGACCCCAGCAAAACTTGGCCGTCACTAAACAGACTCCCGAAAGGAAGGTGTCACACTCAGGAAACACCATGACACCGAAGGCAGCCACACCCGCTGCAAAGCCTTCTGGCCCTTCCTCTGTGAAGAAACCACCGCCGCTCCATGCATCTCCCGCAGCCACTGCGTTTGTGAAGCCAAAAGTCAAGTCACCAACACGACCAGTCAAGCTTCCACCAGGCCTCACCACGCATACGGCTGCCTCAGGTTCCAAAATCCACGCCGACAGTTCACATCCCGCTAGCTCCGTCGTGCGATCTACAAGCAGAGCAAGCATGTCAGGCACCGGGACCACAAGCAAAGCCGCCCCGGCAAAAACTCTCAAACGACAGAGCTCGACCATTGGCCGCGCTCGGCCAAGCATAGGGCCCCCTCCGCCTCAGCCAGCAAAGGATCACCACCCTAAGAAGGAGAAGCCAGTTGACGAGAGCTTCCTCGCGCGTATGATGCGCCCTACCCAAGCCTCTGCCAACAAGGTGACACAAAAAGTGCCCATTTCTCCGCCCAGGCATGGACCGCCAGCCTCACGAAAGACATCCCCGGCAGCTAAACCTCGCATCAAGAAGGCCTCTTCTAGAACAGGTGGCACTCCTGCTACATCACGACCACACAGCGCCACATCAGGACATGGCGCGCCTTCAGCCTCCCAAACCAGTCTGGCCCCAGCCGCTGAAATTGTTCCCGCACCAAAGCTCGCTGAGGATGACACTAGGCACGCCGTTCACGACGCCGTTGCTGAAAAAACGGCCGCTCAGGAAGTGACAGTCATTGCGGAGCAGGCCGAGACCGCCGAAGCGGCTGTTGAAGCCGCCAAGGAGGTTGACGGTGAAGTTTCACTGCCAGAAACTTCACCCAGTACGGAGGCTTTGACAAACAGCACGGATCATAGGAGCGTCGAGTCCAATGGTGCCAAGGCCGAGGTCAACGGACACACCAACGGAGATGCTTCTATTTCTTCTACCCCCGCCGCTAAGGAAACCGAGGCTCCCGCCATTGACAACAAGGAGCATCATTCCAAGGTTGCCGCTGTTGTCGCCTAATCACTTGTCACATGAGCAGTCTGTCAATGTTGACGGACCACCCCTGTTGTTTAATTCTTCTGCCCTCTTCTTTTTCAATCGCGGCCACAGTACCAGTGTTTTGAACATCCTAAAGGGGGCTTTTCTGGTTTGTCGGTTGTTGCATTGCTCTTTGGAGCTGCTAATGACCCATTATTGTATTGATTGGAAGGAACGAACAAAACTCCCAGCTTCTTCTTATGATACCTTTTTTGTGTGGTGGAGGGGAAAAGAAAAGGAGAGTGTTTATTTAAATCGGAGAGAAACCTGTGGATTCTCGTTGTTTGGTTATGTTTTTGGCTTTTGTTGGTTTTGCCTCATTGTTGGGAGTTGTTTTATTTTGTTAAGCACAGCAAAGAAAGGGAAAGGAAAGGGTAGGAAAGGGGGGGACATTAAGGGGGGAGTTTGTTCAAGTAGAATAGGTTCAGGTATGTGTGGTTGGTGTTTTTGACAGGTGGCTACACAGCACATCGCATACACACCGCGGAGCAGACACATACGAGCACACACAGCACAGATACACACTCAAGCACAAAGCATGTTAGATTAGTACGAATAATGTTATTCATTGTACAGTCCTTCTCATGACCATCCTGTACGAGGTACTTGTAGGGCCTACGTAAGGAACGTTAATAACATTGCTGTCGGAGAGCGTATATGATCTCTTACAGCAACTTTTTACACGCGTTCTCCATTCACAAAGAGGCAGCATGCACCCATATGTCTTGATCCTGGTGTATTTGCTTTAATGTACATGTCTTCATCCACTTTCCCACTATCTCGTACACACAATTCTTATTTCGGGGGTATGATATCCTTTCCTCCTTTCAAATCCACCACCAACTTCGCTTGTTTTTTTTCATTTCCCTTTTTTTTTTTTTTTTTCCCACTTCATCCGTCTCACGAAATCCTAGCCAACACCAAACCACCCACCCTCTTCTCCAGCGCCTCCCTCACCTCCAACACGCCCTTATCGGTGCTCAAGAAGAGCGTCTCCCCCAAGTTCAACCCTTTGACGTGCCCCGCCTGGAACCCCCTCGCAATTTTAGAGAGTTGCTGGTAGTCCGCCGTCACCAACCTCTTAGGCTTGGACACGGGCTCGAGCTTGGACATAACGGGCTTGTTGTTGAAGTATTTTAGTCCGAGCCACAGCCGGCGGGTGGACACGTTGGCGGTGGTGACGGGTTCGGGCTCGAAGGTGAGGAGTGCTTCAGGGGGAGGGGGGGTGAGGCCGGCGCGGGTGACGGAGGAGATGAAGCCGGCGCGGTGAAGGGCGAGGGCGAGGCGGAGGTTGTATTTAGTGTTGGGGATCGAGGTGAGGCCGAGCTTGGCACGGGAGGCGTTTTGGAGGTGGGAGAGGGCGTTGCATATGGAGTGGATTCCCATTTTGAAGGGGGGAGCGGACCTCCGGGGAGGGTTTGGGTGTAAGAGAGGGTGGGTTGTGTTAGTCCCCAGAGGGGGGGAATGGGGGCAGTTTTGAAGGCTGGGTTGGTGGATTAGTCGGAGTTTTAAAAATCGATTGGGTTGGCGAGAATCATACCAGGAATAGAGGCTGAACTTGATGGCGTTCAAGGCGTAGAGGGGTGTCGTCGCGGGAGCTGTCGCCGTGGAGGTGTGCGTTCAAGTCAATTCCTCAATCGGCTCTTTCCGTCGTCGAGGTGCCAAATTTTTGGCCAGGATCGAGACGGACACAGTGTGGGCGTGAAATCAATAGCACTGTGCTGAGCAGGGGTCGCAATTGACAGAGCTCAGGCCACCGGAACCTACCCCGCTATGATGAGCTTGGCAATCTCTGTTTAAGCGCCCAGGTGGGAGGGGGCACCCACTCACTCACTGCACCACAACCACTCGAGCTGTCTTGACGGCATGTCCAGGGATAGGATCATCACGCCGTGAAAAAGAGGTGATTTGTTGACGGGGCGGGAGTGATGGGCTTTCAGTGTTGGCTAATGTGCCCGTGGGGCAGCCCGGGGGACGCCTAAGCTTTCTGGGTGACAATTCCAACTCAAGTGTCTCACAGGCGAATACCACCGTGATATTTTCTTCCTGATCTATCTCTTTTCTTTCTCTCTAACTCTGTCATCTGTCAAACTTGAGATTATTGTCCCTTGGTTTAGTTCTGACAGGAGCTATTGGACTGTCCTGCTGTTATACTCGTCTACTTCTTCACCCTTCACCACCAGCTTCCCCTCATCTTGCCGAGCGCATAGCTTCGTCGCAAAGATGGCCGCCCAGCCAGGAGAAGAACTTGTAGCCACGCTGTGAGTGCGCTTTCCGCTAATACATCGACGCATCGCTTCTCTTCTTCACACATGATCTGACGAGGAAACATATGTAAAGCTTCGGAGACGTTCATTACTTTTACGGTCCGCCAACAAACAACCCCCCTCATCATAGGTTCGATAAGGGATCCTATGTCTACCTTTTCGAGGATCCCAACCAAGGGCGGGCGCGTTTGGAAATTGCCAATCAGCCAGGCACAGAGGATCAGGATGCGTTCGATGGCTGTAAGATATCCTGATGTTGTCGCAAAGACAACAGCACTTGCTAACCAAGCATGTGTTGCCAGACCTCGACAATGTCTATCTCCATTATACATACAAGCACACCTGTCTTGTAACCCTCATCGTCGGCCAGATCAACGGTCAAGAAGAGTGGCACCTCCCTACCTACGACCCCCACAACCAAAACAAATACCACTACAAGCTTCACTCACTCGACCTCTACTTCTGGACTCACCAAGACGCCCTCGAATTTGTCAACGGCATCAGACGAGTCCTCCCCCACCACCAATGCGAAGTCCTCGACGAGCCCGGCCCTCCCCCGCGCCAACCAGCCGAAGCCAGCTCCCTCGTCCAGAAACTCGAAAAAGTCGTCATCTCCGAATCCTCCCCTGCCGCCCAAGCCAACCCCGATATTCCTACCTTCCCCGGCCCTCCCGTCTCCGCCGTGGCAGGCGACCTCCCCCCTCCCCCTCCCCCAGCAGCCTTCTCACCCATCCCGTACAACCCCGCCGCACCCGCAGCTCCCGAACAACTCCGTCACAGGGAAAAGACCCCTCCCCCGGAAGACGGCATCGCCAATCCGTTACATCAGACCCTCGCCTACGACGCCGCAACCCCGTTCTCCCCCGGCCTTCCCCCCGGACCGAGTCACCTCAGCCCCTTGAGCCCCGGGATCCCACCCCCTAACCTCCAGCACCCTCCCGGGGCACCTATCTTTCCCGGCCCCCCCGTAGCATCACCTGGCTTCGCGCCCCAAGGGTTCGGTTCCCTAGGTAGCGTCGGCGGTGGTACACCTGTTCACCCGGGTATCACCCGCTCAGCAACCATGCCTGTTGTCGGCACACCTCTCTCCAGCCCGGGGCTGGTGAGTCCGTACGGTGGTAATGTGGGGACGTTCCCTGGTCAGCAGCAACAGGTGCAGGCGGCTCATCCTCATCTGGGGTATAATCCCTCTGCTGTTGCCGGTGTTGGTGTTGGGGTGACGCACACTCCGACACCGCCTGCTGTTGGCGGGATTGGAGCCGCCCCGGGGGTGGGGATCCAAGGGCAGCAGGCGCAGGGGGGGCTGCCGCAGCAGGGGGAGTATGGGTTGCACCAGCAGTTTTACGTGCCGGAGGAGGAGTATAAACCAAAAAAGGAGACGAGGGGGAAGCTTGAGGAGAATGCGGGGAGGTTGGAACGGGGGGTGACGGGCATGTTGAAGAAGTTTGAGAAGAAGTTTGGTTAGATATTTCTGGAGTATGCGAGAAGAAGAGAGGTTGTGATGGTTTGATTGGACAACGAGAAAGTATAGCGTGTTCTTGATGTTTATGGTTTGCTATTAGATTAGGCGTATATATTGTGTGGCAAAGCATAGCGTTCGTTATGTCTCCTCGTCTTTGGTAGCCGTTTACCAGCACACAGCGATCCGGGCAACTCCGCGTTGTCTACCTGCATGTCAGTGGCCATAATTAGAGAGTAAAGCCTAAGAGGATGAAGGGACAGATTGCATTCGGAACCCGCCGGTAGGGTTGATCACCCTCGACAAAAGAGACATTCCATGTTTTTGACCTATCACCATCGGGCTAGCTATCGGCCGCATATATCGGCTAGGTCACCCCGAACCCAATCTCCCCCCGTTCCGACCGGGGGAGAAAGGCGGCCCCGTGCATTTTGTTGCGGGGGCGGCTTTTTCCACATGGCCCAATCCCGTGCTTTGTCTTACACCATTCTGCCGTTTTGAACGACATCATTGCAATATCAAACGTCGTCCGCCTTGTTCTCCGGGGCGAATGCTTTGGTCCAACAAGAGTGCCCACCACATCGAATATATTTGCCCTCTTTCAAACTCAACACAATGATTGCTTTTACGAACATGCAGAAAGAAGGAATACGACCAAAATAAAAATAAAAAAGGCAAAAAATAAAAAAGAAAGAAAAAAATGTCTGTCATACGAGAAGAAGCCCTCCCTGTTTGGTGAGATTCCATGTGTAAGTTGTTTAGTAATTCTAAAATGGAACTTCCTCGGTACCCCAGGTTTTTGGGTGGAGAATTCTTTACTAAAAAAATAGCGAAGTGGTTGGTCTAGATTTTCTCGGCAGATGATCGTCTTCAGGAAGATTAGATGGTAGAAAAGGGACGGTTTGAGAGAGTTATAACTCGGGGTTTGAACCGATGATATGTAATCATTCTCGCGGCTTCTCGTTGTAAGAAATATTGGCCATTTCCCAACACAATGGTAAGCCTTCAAGAAAAATCACCCCTAAGAAATATAGCGACATGCCGAGCAGGACCGGATTCTTACCTGCCGAGAAGGGGAATAACACTACATTAGAAGAGACTAAGCCCGTTCAGTCCACCATTTCCCCTGCCCCAGGTCAAAGAAAGGCGGGGTGGGGTTCGGCGGGTTTGCGATTTCCCCATGTGGTTCAATTCATTGGAACGAAAAAAACAAGCGAATTCTTTTCCTTCTTGTAGTTTATAAGCTTGTCCTAAAATTTAAGTCCTGGTTATATCCGATGACACGGGATGTGGACGGTCATTCCCGAACCAGTACCTACTTCATATGAATAGTGATCAGGGCCCGCCACTTGCTTACCCTCTCCAACTATTCTGGAGTTGAGTAGAGAGATACGACACTGTGCCTATTGCCCTTCACGCCGTCCTGATTTGATGTTGTAGCCCTGACGGTTTGAAAGTGGATGCTCAGACCTAACCTCAGCTTATACTTATCCGGACGCTATATCCCCATCGCCATAGACCCAGGTCATCCTTTTTCCTCCCGTTTCTCAACAATTCACCACTTTACTCTTGAGAAGCAGCTTAAGGATAGAAGGGGGAAAAGAATAGGAGCACTGAAGAAAGAAAGGAGGCCCGGGAAGACTGTACAATGAAGGAGAAAGACTCCACATCGGCCTCCGACTCGGACAGGACAGACGGCGAGATCTCAGTACCACACGGGCAAACCATCGTTGACTTCGAATCCAAACACGACCCAGAAACAGATCCCGCCTCAAATGCTGACCCACCACCGGATGTGGTCCCAGACGGCGGGCTCACAGCCTGGCTCCAAGTATTAGGCTCGACCGCGATCCTTGTAAACACCTGGGGCCTGATCAACACCTTTGGGGTCTTCCGTACGTCCTCTTCCACCTCATCCACACCCTTATTTGCGAAAGCTGACCTGTGACACAGAGGCTTACTATGAAACAACTCTCCTATCCTCCCACCCACCCTCATCAATCTCATGGATCGGCTCTACCCAAGCCGCCCTCCTCTTCCTTGTCGGCGTCTTCGCCGGTCCCCTCTATGACGCAGGGTACTTTCGCCATCTCCTCATCACTGGCATGTTCCTCATCGTCTTTGGGCAGTTCATGACTTCGTTATGTACGTCATACTGGCAAATCCTCCTCGCCCAAGGCTTCTGCATGGGGAGTGGGATGGGAATGACTTTCCTACCTTCGGCCGCGATCCTCAGTCAATACTTCGCCCGCCATCGAGCTCTGGCACTCGGGATTGCTTCAGCAGGATCACCAGTCGCCGGGACGGTATTTCCGATTATTTTCTCAAAGTTGGAAAAGAGCCTAGGGTTCGGCTGGGCGACGAGAGTTATCGCGTTCATCCTGTTGGCGATGTCAGTTATACCAGTTGCGTTCATGAAGACGAGGGTGCCTCCTCACAAGGGGAAGAAATCGTTGGTGGATAAGAGCTTGTTCAAGGACGGGCCATATTTGAGCTTCACTGCTGGCGGTTTCTTTGCGTTTCTAACGCTTTATGTCCCATTCTTCTACATCACGCTTTATGGCACGTCCCAGGCGTCGGTTACCGATTCTTTCGCGCCATATTTGGTCACTTTGTTGAACGCCGGCTCTATTTTGGGAAGAATTATCCCCAATGCGCTGGCGGATCGATTCGGGTGTTTGAACCTCATGCTCGTTTGCATGTCGGGAAGTGCCATTCTCGTCTTTGGCTGGCTAGGAGTAAGGGATTTGGCCGGGTCAGTAGTCTTCGTGCTGCTGTATGGCGCGTTTTCCGGAGGCGTGGTCAGTTTGACACCTAGTGTTGTTGTCGAGCTATCTCCTGATCTGTCAAGAGTCGGAACTCGAATGGGATTTGGATTTATTGTGTCTGGAACGGCAGTTTTGATTGGGACACCTATCGCAGGTGCTGTATTGGGTGGTGAGAGTGCGAATGCTAGATGGGTGCCGACAATCCTGTATGCTGCCTGCGGGCTTTTGGTTGCGACGTTGCTCTACTCAACAGCGAGATTTCTGCAGTATAGAAAGAAAGGGGGGTGGTAAGAAGCGGTCATGATTACATTTCATACTTTCATACCTAGGTAATTATGCATTGGGAAGGTCGACACATGCGTAGAGTTTAGGTCTGCTTCATGGCATGAGACTGTAGAAGAGTCAGTTCACATCATTTATGTACAATTTATGAATGGTATATGACATGAAGGAAAGCATACTACCTTGGCTCAAAATACCGGATCATCTCCAATATCAAGTTGTCAAGTAATCCGCAGTTGCCGCGAAGGAGGGTGCTCAGATGAGTTTAAACGCGGTGACGGTAGCAAAGGTGCCCGACTAAAACATGTTTGATGCCAAGTACATGAAACCAAAGCACGCCCGTCTGTAATCGGCAATCGTAACCGAGAACAGTAGAGAGCTACCATACAACGGTTTCGTGATGTGTAGGTGGTGTTCCATGGATGGTGAGCTCTTGCGTGCCAAGTATCAAGCACAGGGAGCTTGAGCACCGCGCACTCTCAGCAACCTGCATCGTGCACGGACTCCAGGGTGGCCTGGACCCAGCTGGCCGCATGTGATCTCCTGCCAAAAAAGTTCCGTCATTTGCTCCTTCAGAAACGCTACTTCGACAGCAATGTCGATGCAGATACGATGCTCTGGTACCTGGGGCTTCAAAAGTGACAACTGGCGTCGGGGTTTAGTATCGACAAGGCTGCTTTGTCTCGGGAGCACAGCAGTTGAAACAATCCAATTTGTCAGTGAAATCTGCAGCCAAAACGCGAGGGCGAAGGGCCGTGAATAATGTCTTACAGCACTTCCGTCAGCCCTTATTCAGCAATGCTAAGGTCGAGTTAGAGTGGGGCAGTCCTAATGTTAAGGGGCAGCTGTGGAGGGGCAACCTGGGCGGCCAACAGATAGCTACGGAGCGTGTGGGATACCATCACTCTGCACTCCAGGGTGTCAAGGATATTTGGGTCTCCCATAACTAGTAATTGGATTAATAAGTTTTTTGCAGAACCGGATGCGGATAATGCCAAACATGACATTCACGATATCGATTTGAGGCTTACGAGTGTGTTGACAGGCTCATCGGGAGGGGAAGCCGGACCAATTTCGGTGCTACACCGACGCCTCTTCGACGTTGCGTTACAAGACATCGAGCTCCTCCGTCGCTCGCCCCAGCCATCGTTGATCCAGGGTTGATTATCCGATCATGACGAATGCCGAAAAATGCAGATGGTACCCGCACACGGGGGTCTTACCTGAGACCTTCTTTGACGCGGGATCTTCCCTGGCGGTACCCCATCCCATTCCCGTTAGGTCAACTTGACGTGTGTATATATAGACTTGCCTTCGGTATCTGCTTTGTGAATCCAGTCTGTTTAACATTCCCAACCTCCAGTTGATACCCATACTACCTTCTTTCAACATACCACCTGATACTCATCAACCCGACACGCACCTAATTAGTCAACATGGCTCCCAAGATCGCAATTGTATACTACTCGATGTACGGCCACATCAAGCAGCTGGCCGAGGCTGAGAAGGCCGGTATCGAGAAGGCCGGTGGCACTGCCGACCTCTACCAGTAGGTTTCCATATCGAGCTGACAAGCGGACCGAACACAATGCTTACAGTCAAACAGGGTCCCCGAGACTCTTTCCGAAGAGGTCCTTGCCAAGATGTATGCTCCTCCCAAGGCCACCGATGTCCCCGTCCTCGAAGACCCAAGCGTGCTCGAGCAATATGACGCCTTCCTCATTGGCATCCCAACAAGATACGGCAACTTCCCCGCCCAATGGAAGGCTTTCTGGGACAAGACTGGCAAGCAATGGAGTTCGGGTGGTTTCTGGGGCAAGTACGCCGGTGTCTTCATCTCTACCGCGTCGCAGGGTGGTGGTCAGGAGTCCACTGCTCTTGCCGCCATGAGCACATTCGCCCATCACGGTATCATCTACGTGCCCCTCGGATATGCCAAGGCTTTCGGCATCTTGACCAACCTTGATGCGGTTCGCGGTGGCAGCGCTTGGGGAGCGGGCACCTTCGCTGGCGGTGACGGGAGCCGCCAGCCAAGCGACCTCGAGAAGGAGTTGGCCACGATCCAGGGCGAGGAGTTCTACAAGACGGTCGCCAAGGCTTTCAGTGCGTGAAATCACCATCGTGAGTGTTTGTTTGGGAGAAGTGGACTGGCATGTGGCTAATAGGTGTGGTAAAAGGGGGTTCATCAGGGGAAAGGTCACCACCAGTGGCGGCCGCAGTTGAGGCTCCTGCTGCTGCTGCTCCCCCAGTAGCCGAGGAGAGACGAGCCAGGGTCGGGCCAGTCGTAGAGCATAGGGAGGATAAGGAGGAAGAAGGAGGACCATGCGGATTACCCTCCAAGTGCG
The DNA here is from genome assembly GCA_033296915.1 of Triangularia setosa. Lineage (NCBI taxonomy): Eukaryota > Fungi > Ascomycota > Sordariomycetes > Sordariales > Podosporaceae > Triangularia > Triangularia setosa. The sequence continues at coordinate 72,642 of MU866156.1, read as the reverse complement.
TCATTCTGTAATCTTCGGCAAGCAGTGTTATAATTTTTTTCCCAGCGAATATACATATGGATACCAGGCAACCATACCTCTCGTCCCTCCCTCCCCTCTTATCCAATCTCTAAACTGGAATCTTGCATGTGTCAATACCCAGGACGTAACACAACACCTTATTCCTTAGGCAGCGATCTAGACCACTTCATCAAACCTACTTCTCTTGAGTTCCCGGGTCAACCTTTCACAAGAAGCCCGAAAGCCTTAACTTAATTACAAAGCAATGAGTCACTTTGCACACAGGGTTAGGGTTATACACATACCAAGCGCAACCTCCACCTGCATCAATTTATTTTAGCTTTTTTTGTTTGCCTTCAAGCCGGCTCGCTCGCTTTAACGTTCACATTGAACTCAAAAAAAAAATTCATCTTGCCAAATTTTTTCCCTTCAACTTTTCCAACTTTCAACTTCACATTTATCAAAATCCCACAACTTCCATCACCCCTCGTCTCATATCCCCCCTCAAAAGAATAATAACATGCTCCTCCGCCATCCCTCCCTCCACCCCGACGAAACAAGAGCATCAACCGGCAACGACCAAGACGTCTTCCCCAGCATGTCCTCCCACACCCAGTATCCCCCAGTCCAATCAGATCAGGACACCGAGCCTGAAAATGGCCAGTTCGACGACGTCTGGGGAAATGACGATGAAGATTTCATCCCTTCTTCCACAACCACCACCACCACCACCACCACCACCATCAACAACCCCCACTACACCTCTGTAAACCATTCATCAGAACTTGAACGTGACATCAACCGCCTCAAGGATGTTCACTCCAAAACCGGCTACATCGACGGTATCGCCTTCGCCAAGTCCACCTCTGTGCAATCCGGCTTCGACGAGGGTTTTACCCTCGGAGCCAACATTGGCTCCAGAGCGGGGATCTTGTTGGGGATCATCGAAGGTTTAGTGGCGGCGTTTGGCTTACAGTCTATTTCTACGTCACCGCTCCAACCGTGGGAAATCGCCGAGGCGAGGCGGTTGGAGGTATTGCTGAATGAAGCCAGAAGGGAACTGGATGTGAGGAGTGTGTTTGCAAAGGATTGGTTTTGCGAGGATGGGACTTGGAGTTATCCTGTCGGTGACGAAGAGAATGGCGGGGAGGTGTTGTTCCCGGATGTAGCGGCTTCTCATCCGCTGATCAAGAAGTGGGACGGGATTGTGAGGCGGGAAGGCGAGAAGTTCGGGCTAGATTGGAATGTCCTCAGAGATGAGGAGGGTTTCGAGATGGGGCATGAGCATGATCGAGACGAGGAGAACACCAAGACAGGGAACCAGCCAGTTGTGGCGAAGAGTGGTAACCAGGCTTTGGCATGGTAGAGAACTGACATTGCTCCACCTATTCACCCGAATATGCCCACGATTGTCATTACAACAGCAACCAAAGCCTGCCTTTCAAAATACACCAACAGCAGATTTAGTTCTCTCCCAAACACCATATCGCCCACCAGTTTTGGCTGCTTGCTTTTGCAACCTCTCCGCAACCACATCGCGCAGTTCCGTCTTTGGCTTTATATACACCTCCACCGCCTCCCTCACCTTTGTCTTCTGCTCAAAATCATACGCCAACCCGATCAGCTTCTCCTCGCTAAAGCCTTCCCCGACAAAACTAATTCCAAACGGCAGATTGCCCGCCCAATGCACAAGCTCTCCGAATGGATCCCTTTCCTCCACTACACTCCCATCATTCGGCAGTTTTCCCAGCGGCACGGTCACAACCGGAGTTCCTACCAACGCCGGCATGGTAGGCGACCACCAAGTTGGGAGAACTAGCGCATCCAACGAATGGTTTTTCAAGGCTCCCAGAATCCCCTGCGGACCGGCAGCATAAACCTGGGCGGAGTAATTCCCCCAGAAATAAGGCGAGTCGTTACCGTGGCCCGTGATATTGAGGGCGGCTTCCCAGCGGACGACGTCTCGCTCGGGATAATGTTCGAGATGGGGATGGGATTTTGTCCAATTAATCAAGGAGTGGAGGCCAGTGAGGTTCGCTGGGTTGCTGGTTAAGGAGGCGAAGTATTTTGGGAGGTCAGAGATGAATTCGGCGTTCATCACGTGCAGTTGATATGGGCCGAGGTTCATCAGGTCCTGGCCAGGGAGGTACAAATCGTCGATTATCGTTGCGTTGGCTTGTCGCAGAACATTGAGAGCATTTGTGAAAGTTGAGATGATGTATTGGAATGAGGCAGATGGAGGATTTGGGATTAGATTTCTCGGGATGCCGATTCGTTTGCCGGATAGCGAACCGAGTTGGCAGGCGGAGACGTAATCTGGGACGGTTGAAAAGGGGATAGAGCTGGTGTAATTGTCTTTTAAGTCCTTTCCTGAGATGGCAGCGAGGAGGTAGGCGGCATCCTTGACAGTTCGGGCCATCGGGCCTATCGTGTCTTGCCGTTCGCTGATGGGTACGACTAGGTATCGGGAGGTGAGGCCTACGGTGGGCTTTATACCAACAAGGTTGTTGATTTGGGCTGGCGAGAGGATCGAGCCATGGGTTTCAGTGCCGAGAGACGCGGCTGCTAGACCTAGGGAACTGGCCACGCCGCTGCCGGAGGAGGAACCAGAGGGATCTTGTTTTTGGAAATAGGCGCCTTCTGTTTGCCCACCAGTAGAAGACCACCCGTTGCTGGAGTTGAAGCTTCTGAAATTAGCCCATTGGGACAAATTGGTTTTGCCCAAGATGATGGCGCCAGCCTGCCGGAGTTTGGCGGCTACAGTGCTGTCCTCCGGTACTTTTGCTCCAACAAGGGCGTACGACCCGGCGGTGTTTTCCATCTTGTCAAAGGTAGCGATGTTATCTTTGAGCAAAATCGGGATGCCGTGAAGAGGTCCCTTGTTCGTCCCAGCAGCTCGGGCTGCGTCCAGATTTGCTGCTATCGAAAGAGCATCTGGGTTGATCTGGGTCACTGCTTTGAGAGTCGAGTTGACTTCGTTGATGCGAGCTATGTAGGCTTTTACCAAGTCGATGCTGGTGAATAGACCCGAATCCAAGCCCTCGATCAGATCTGAAATCTCTGCGTTGAGAAGTGAAGGGAATTCTGATACTGTCCCGCTAGTGATTATTGTCGTCGTCCCTCCTCCATTCCGCTGCACTGATGAAGAAGTCGGAACAGCAGCAGCAGCATGCCCATGCTGAAGCACCCAGGAGAATGCCGCGGTGAAAGCAATCGATTTGCATACTGGTGATACGAGCATCGTGTTGTCGATTTCCTCAGGACATTGATGACTGGCGTAGGTGTCGATAGCGAACAATCCCAAATTGAGAACCGTGGTAAAAAGAGCGATCGACAGAAGAGCAGAGTGGGCGAGGAGGCGCATGAAATAATAGATGTTCCTGCTCTGTCCCAAAACACCATCACCCGGCGGGACAGGTTGGATTGCTGTTTCTGCCTCGGGTTTATTACCCACGTCGTGATATATTGTCATGTTGATAGGTGATCAGATCCGACGCTGCACTCAACCCCCCCCCCCCCCCCCCCATGCCGACATCAAGAAAATCTTGATTCGGCAGAGAGTGATCTTTTTCCATCCAATTGCTTCCTTCCTTGGGTATGGTTACACACCTTACGCAACCCATATCACAAACGGACCGAGTTAACCATGCAAACTAGGGGGGAGGGGTTGAGAGCTGCCTAGTGTCAAACTGGGAACCAAGGGTGTTGCTAGCAGGGTCAAAAAGTTGCTGTTAGTGCCTCCCGACCGTTGGGGACAAGGGGGCCGTGAAAAGGATGCAGGCTGATGTAGTATTTGATGGGTGCCAATCGGCTGTTTGCCTTGTAGTAGTAGTAGGTATCTCTCTGCCCTACTTACCCAAATGATGACCGTTATTGATGACTTCGGAAACACAATCCATGCAGCCGTAGTTCTGAATCCGAGATACGGGGAACTTCGGAAACAACAAGCCAAAGTTTTCATCTTGCAAGAGGATGGCATATGTAAGCGAAGTGATATACATAGAGCAAGCAGTGCAAAGAACCTACACAAGCAGCGCAACCGTCGTCCAAGTACATATCTCGTGCGTCTGCCACGTCTAAGCCGAGGAAAATAGAATACTAGCCAGCAGATCCGGTATAAACTTGGACAATATCCAAATACCCTATAGTCAGCAGTGTTCACTCGGCCAATATGCCAGCGAGGTGATTGATATGGGATAAGACTCAAATGGAAAATAAATGATCCCACATGAACGAGAGAATTACACCAAGCCCAGTAAACTACATCCTTGCGCCAAACCCCTGGCTGTCCATGAACCACTCAAACAGCGACTCCTGCAAGTCTTCATACTCGGTAAGTTCATAGTAAAGAATGAGTGTCAACAGCCCGCATAAAACCCCCAAAAGCGCCCCCTGAAAAGCCCTTTCTCTCCTCGGCACATGAAACACCATCTTCTCCACCGGTAGACTCCTGCCAGCCTGCTTAATCCATCCTAGGCCAGTTCTTTCAGCTGGCAAGACCATATCAGAAGTGTCAACCTCACCATTAGAACTTGTATCCGTCTCCCGTCTCCTTTGGCTCCCCGACGCCGACAAAACAATAATCCCATAATCATCCGCCCTCTTCCCAGTCCAGTTCTCCAACCTGCCAAGCCGAAACTTCACATTTTTACACCTCTTCCCCAACAATGTATCCACCTGCGTAGACTGATCCGATCCATCTTCCGCGCTCATCGTCATCTCTTCCATCAACACCTCCCTCGTCCTGTTGACCTGCAGCAAAACACGGACCCCCAATACACTACTCGGATCCGCCGCCGTTCCCGTCCTCCACCTCAATAGTATGAAGCCCAGCAACATCACCAACACAACCAGGTGCTCCCAGCAATCCCCCTGCTACCCTCGCCGGAACAGGAAAAACTGCTACAGTCAAGAAGCAAGTACTCAAGTTCACGCTGAGGAGGGAAATCGAATCACCATAGTGCCATAATAACTTCCAGCCGCTGATGCAGCCGGGTTGCATGACTAGGGCGTCTATACCCGCGGTTGCAGAGGAGTCGTGCTTAGTAAGATGGCGAAAAGGGAGGAGTTGCTTTATCTTGGCGCCAATGGCTTGAATGGGAATAAGCAAGAGAATAGTAAACAAGATCAGGAGGAAGTAAATCGTAAAATAGCTTGCTCTATTCGGGAGCATGAGGTTAGCGGCGGTGGAGTGGGGGAGGTGAGGGCAGACGGAGAAGGTGGTTACTGTTGCTGTTGGGACGCCATTGGTGTCGGTGAGTGTTGTGGTCGCAGGGGCGATGGGGACTTGTGTTGTTGTGGTGAGTATTGGTGAGCCGTGGGCGGCTGTCAAGGTTGTGAGGGTGTTGATGAGATAAACTTCGCCGTGGAAGTCTGTTTGGGTGGTTCTTGGAACCCCATTTGAGTCTGTTAAGTGTTGTCATTGCCGGGATTATCATTACTGCTGGTACGCCGACTAAAATGCTGCTTATGAACTTATGAATGATGGTCGAGATCTACATTTGACCAGATCTCGTGAACGCTGTCGTGGAGTCAACGGAGTATACGGCTACAGGAAGTTTGACGTATTTGATTGAGGGTTCTAGTCGATCGGGAGCTGGAGGCGATATGGTGATTGAAGAGGTCATATCCTTGGTTGCCGTGGAGTGCGAAGTTGACACTGAGGCTGTGTCTTTGCTTGTGATGTTCAGACGTTCCATCGATGTTGACTGGCGCTGTGTGGGTATCGAATTACTCGAGGCCAAGGTAGGCGGTGTACTTGAGTGCCGCATGTGGTCCGATTGCGGCTTTAAAGATATCAAGGTTGATCCTGATCTTGAGGTTGATTGTGAATTATGAAGTGGTGTCATTGACTATACATATGTAGCTGGTACTGAACTTAAACTTGTCTTGGTTGAACTCAAGCCTCTTTCTGACCGCAAGAGTGTATTCGATGTCGACACTTTTATCGAATCCAAGACCAGCTCTGAGTGGGATAGCTCTGACTGAGAAATCGCGGTGGTATCTAGTTTCTGAGTAGTGGTGGACGATGGCTCAGCACTATTGTGCTCGCCCCAAAGGTACAGAACCGCGCCAGGATAAAGGCGTCCCGCGAAGCGAAGCTTGACAATACGCATTCCCTGTATTTTGGCGTCCCATTCAACGTAGTAGCAGAATCTGGAAATGGCTCTTCAGTATCATACCGGGTGCTGGTTGTCTCTTTGCGCGGGTCCCAATGCCAAGAGCATTGTAGAAATTGCTTGCATGAAGCGGTTTGGATATGGCAGTGCTGTATCTGTGGGAGTAGCAGGGACGGTTGACAGATGGGTATAGTACCAGTCGTCGTAGCTTTTGGCACATTCATCGAAAAGCCAAAGAACAGCAATACCTTGGCGGGGTGGCTTCCAGCCTGGCGGTGGAGCGATGACGGGATCAGGTGCAATTAGGACCTGGCGTCCTGAGCTGTTTGTTATCTTAACACCCTGGTAGCTATACATGCATTAGTTGGGCGTCCCTTGACCCGGAAATACTGCCGTCCTCGCCATACCAGCGTCGGCCCAAGTAACGTAGGTGGTAATCATGTTGGTATTCACGTAGTAGCTGATGTGTGAACGGGAATCCGGAGCTAATATCTTTTGTTTCCAGCGGGAAATGATGTTATCCTCGCAACCGGTATTCCAGTACTGCTGGGAGCATCATCTTGAAGAAGTGTTTCTGACGGCAGCCCGTAGAACTTTCGTCGGGCCTCAGATGATAATGCATCGTCGAGTGAAAATGGAAAGAGCAGCCAAAAATGAAAACCTAAGCGGCAGGTGTTTGTAAATCTGGGATATTATTGTCTGTGCTTTGCTGACTCCGAGCTGATTTCTCTGTAGTGGTGGCCATGAGTGTCTGTGGTCATCATGTCACGGAGACTGGAAGCACCAAATGAGAGGGCACCTAATGCAGAAAGAAATCCGGGAAGAAGTTGAACTTAACGATCTCATTGTGCTGTACTCCGTATGATTACCATCCCATGCAAGCCCAAAATTCTTACAACTGTCAATGGTTACCAACTTGGAGCCACCATCATGCAGGGCCTGCGGCGCAGGCTCAATGCCGGACGACATAGATAGGATTTTGTAAAAAGCTAAGAGCCATACTCCCTGCCGATGTAACTCTCGGTTGTATTCTACTAAAATTAAACAGCACTTGATCTCGGTCCTACATTTGCCTAGGGTAAGCGAAAGGTACCAGCCCCCAACTATCATGAAGGCACCTACCTACAACCTACACAGTATATGCCCATAGTATGCCAACCGGCTAGGAAGTGATTCTAGTTTAGGCTTTGGTATCACCCCTGAAGCTGCTCTGACCCCCAGGTTGCTGCATGTCGGCGGCTGCCGTCCAATAATTTGAGAGGATTTTATGTCCGTCACTCCAAAAGTTACGCAACACCTGCGCTTAAAGATTCAGTCAGCCAAGACAACTTCCTGGTTAATGTGGAAGGTGCGTCTCGGGTGCATGCAACGTATCTTATCTCCGGCTCTAGGGGCCAAACGCTCCCCAGACAACCGAGCAGGCCAGAATGACTTGACCTCTCAAGCCGTGCAAGAAAGCCATCGTGACCAAGCTTGCCATGTACACCTCAGATCACAAGAGCAATTCAAACACAACAAGGCTCTCTCGGTTTCCAGGTAGCTAACTAGTATCTACAATACGAAGCGGTAAAATGCCATGTCCTTTTGTCTTGGGTCTCTTTCTCTATCTTGATCCAAACAAGTACTTATTCGCATAACCAACGCCAGCAGCAATATCCATGTTTGCCGCGTGTATATAAATCCACACACTACCACCCAACCCTGATAACCAACCTAGATCCTGAGGGTATCGTCACCGCAAAAGAATCATCTTCCTCTCATTGCCTCGGAACAGTAAAACGAGAAAAGGAAAAACTCGCTCGTTGGCCGTCCTCATGTGCTGTATCGATCATCGGTTCTTCGCCTCGGTTTCCTACAACAAGAATATCCCGGACCCAAGCATCGCAAAAATCATCGACAAGCCCACCACTGAGAGCTGTGCCGTTCCAAGGGCAGACGGAAGACCCGCTGCCGTATTCTCCGACCCATTCACGTTTGCACTATCCGTGAAGCCAGCACTGGCCGCATAAGCCGGCGTGGTTACCGATGGACGGACAGTGGCCTGGCTCTGGTCCGGTGCAGATGTCGCCGAGGGAATGTGGGCACTCAAGCTAGGGAATGGTACAATGTTGCTCTCCGTCGAGTTGAAGTCGGTGGCAGCAAGGCCAACCTGGTTGTTGACCAGGTCATACACCACGTAGGCCGAGCGGAGAAACGTATCGCCCAGTAGATACGGAGCAGAGCTGAAGTTCTGGATACCGAATTCGCAGGCATCCATGCCCCTGTATGGACCTGTATTGAAAACCGGCGCCTGGCCTGATGTGAGATCAAGGACCAGTTCATCCATCGACACATTGATATGCGGACCATTGGGGCCAGCAAATCCGAACGAGAAATACCCCTTGCTGTTCTGCATATCGCATGGTAGAACAGCAAGCTCAAACTCGGGCGAGTAGAGTGCCCCAACCTCCTTCCATACTTGCAGAGCCAAATCCGTAGGCAGGTAGGATAGAGTGGTGCCAGAGTCGAGAACTACGGGCATGGGAAAAGCCTTTGACGTGAGTGTATCCTGGCCGCTTGGACTGACTGCGATCAGGGACGTCATGGCGACGGCGAACGAAGTATAAAGTCCTTGCGTAGTCGGCAAGATATCGATGCGTGTGAGGTCCCCTTTGTACTTTTGGGTATCAATACCACCAAACAGTATGTTGCCCGAGCTCGAGTCTATCACAAACATTAGTTTCTTATAAACGACCTTACGGAGGAGCAGACTTACCGAGGTCGTTAAGCCATAAGCTGTACGCCACGGTATTGATCAGCTTCTCGTTGACCATGTTGACGGGCAGGTTCGGGTAGACCGAAGACGTTGACTGCGTAGTCCCCACAATAGCTTCATTAAGCGCATAGCCGACGCCCACCAGTCCATAAGCGATGTCGGTATTGATACCCAGACCCATCGTCATGTTCTGTAACGAGGCACCACCAATCTCGAAAACATCAGTGAAATAATCACCCTTCGAAGAGCTCCCGTCAACATAGTTGATGTCAAAGTCTCCCTGTCCAACAACCTCAAAGGTACTGGAGCGGTCGGGATTAACTGTCCATGAAGTCAATAGCCTTGCCCAAGGATACGGTTCAGGAGTCTCGGCGTACATGCACCTAATACGCAACCCTCAGTTCCAGACTTGGAACAGACCTTTGCCGCTGAATCCGGGACCCAAATATCACTGCTCCCCGTGTCCAGTTGGAGCGTGAGGTCTTGACCCGGCGTTCCTAACCTGCAGGTAGCGAAATAACCTCCTCTAGCCTCCTCGTTGGTGATGGTCTCCTCGAATGTAGAAGCGCGCTTCCGAAGTCTGGTGTATGTTTCTGGTGGTGGCTGTCGCCTCTGAATGTCCCACCGAACTACCCCATCCCTGTGTTGTGCCAAAGCAGTCCCTGTAAACAATGCGCCCACGGCGATGACGACAACTCCCCCTCTCATGGCTGCGGTTCGACAGGTTGTAGATACGTGATACACTCGACTGGTCGTAAGCTGTGCTCAGTTTTATGGCAGGAATCGAATGCTGGAATAATCCCCAAAACAATTGATCAGGGGATGTTGCCGCCCCAGAAAGAAAAAACAGTTGTAACGCAAAAAAAAAAAAAAAAGAAAGGCCCGCGGGTATCGATCGAGGTAACTGTGAATAGCTCAGGGATACAACGCAGCAAGGCAGCACCTGGAACCAAAACCAGAAGAGCTTAAATACGACCAAAATACATCGAAGGAGCACTAGCTCGGTGCCGGGCGGTGCTCGATGAGCCGGATCAGCCGGATCAGCCGAATCAGCGTTATACAGCTCCAGGAACGGCGACTAGAAGCAGATCAGAAGAAAAGGCGAGCTCCAAGGAAAACGGGCAAAAGGCAAAACGTAAGAAAGAGAGCTTGCGAGAGCTGCCAAGCGAAAGACCGAGACTGCATGCAGCCATTTCTTGACTTGTGACAGGAACTCGTCATGGGGAGGAGGTTCAGGGAAAGCGGAAGCGACCTCCATTATTCGGCGTGTCGGGGCCTCCTGGAGCCAGGACTCCCTTGGAGGGAAGGTCGTCACTGACATCGGTTTGCCATGTCAGCAAAAAGGGCGAAGCAAACAAAGCCGTTCCTGGCTCCGAAATAAAGATGATGCTTCCACTTACACTAAAGCAGGCTTCAGTGGGGTCGGAGCTTTTCAGCAGCGCTCCCCTTTCCCAAGTGAAGAAATCTCTTGGCAACGGCGGACTACGCGGCCTTGGCGCCCCATGACGTTGCTTGTCTGGGGAATGTGGGTCCACTGTGGATATCTCCGGCAGGGGCACTCCTAAGGCATCGACCTTCAACTCCAGGCACTCCAGACTTGCATGACTAACACTTCTACAGACGGTATATTTACGGGCCCTGCTGCAGGTGCCCCTTTCATATCTCTATGAGCGCCTTCTCAGGACCCCGTGAGAACTTCAGATGACCTCTTGGAGTATTCAGCAGTGATCACTGTTCCCGTCACCACCATCGACGCAGTTGCTGCACTTCGCTTGGTATTTGATGTTGCCATTGCTACCGCCCGTGCAGTAGAAGAGAGAATGGTTCACATAGGCGGAGGAAGTTGACTTGTCTGCCTTCTTGAGAGCATCGATGATTTGATTGTAGTAGTTGCCTGGGACAGTGTCAGCATCCGATCTCTGAACAATTCGCAGGTGATGGGTATTACCTCTGCGAAGCAGGACATAGCCGCAATAGTGAAGACCAGTCTTGCAGTTGGCAGCGTCAACAGCAGCGGGTGCAACGACCGCGAGGGCGAGGGTGAGGATGGAGGCGAGCTTGACCATGTTTGCGAGTTTGAGAAGTTGATGAGAGCTGAAGGTGTGTCTGCTGTGTTTGTGCTGGGATTGTAGCCTAATGAACGACCCTAAAGTCAACATCTATAGCTTCTTTTATATTCAAGATGTCGTCCTGATATCTCATGGGGTTGAACCGTCGGTCTTGGTGTCGCGCCGTCTTATTGGCATCACCATCAGCATAGCGTAGCATCATGTTGTTTACCGAGCCTCCTTCCATGTGGTGCTGTAACCTTTTACATAACACTAACACAAGGCTTGCGGTTCATAGTTAGACCGCCTGTGAGCCTTCAACTACAGGCTTACGGTTTTCAGAGTCTCAAATGCAATAAATTGACTTGTACTGTTGCATCGTCGTATGGCTGTCAAATCCTACCCATTATTTACTCGCCCTTTATCGCTGCTTGATCAAGAGACGGCCTGACTCGGTGTTATGTGTCTGGTGGACTCGTATACCTGGCGGGAGTATGTTCAAAAGTTCACTATACTGCAGATGGTGGTACATCTCACTTGCTCTTGGCATCTTCTTCCGTTGGGAGAAGAATGCATTCCCAAAGCAAATCAAAGAAACCACCACCAATCAATTTACGAGAGGATATATACAAATTTGTTTCTTGTTCATCCGCAGCCGTCACAAAAGGCACCTCAGCTTACTCAACTATAGCAGAAACCTCTCCACATACTTGCCAAGTTCTCCCAGAGCCTTCTCCAAGACCTCCGTCTCACTTACATACCCTATCCTCACAAAACCCTTGAAGTCCCTCCCCAACCCAAAGCATGGGCTAGCCGGCATGAACAGCACCTTTGTTTTTTCCAAAACATTCAAGACAAAATTCGGGTCATGAACCGGTACTAGCCCTCCTTTGCTGAATTGTATGAGAGCTGTCGTCCCAGCCGTAGGCTTCACCCAAGAGCACACCGAGCCATACTTCTCGACAAACTTGCTCAATGTCTCGAGGTTCGTCCGGGCAAGCTTCATATTTCTTTCCATTAACGGTTGGAGAACTGGTTCGGACAAAGCGTAACGCGCAACTTGATCGTCAAGTTGCGAGACGCTGATGGTGGTGTAGTCCCGAGCATGAGCCGCGGCTTCAATGATACTCTCGTCGCGGGAGGCCACCCATCCTACCCGAATACCGGCTAAAGAGAAGGCCTTGGACATGGAGCCGGTGGCTACGGTCTTTTTATACCCCAGTGTGAGGATGGATGGCGGGGCGGTCTGGCCCTCGGGGAGCGAGTGGTAGAGGGGATTGTAGACCTCGTCAGCAAAGACGATGATATCTCTTTCTCTTGCAAAGGCAACAATGTCTTGCAAGACAGACCTGGGCGTGGTGCTGCCCATGGGGTTGTTGGGGTTGTTGAGGACGATCATCTGGCCAGGGTTAGTATGGATGGTCGCCAAACCGGTCAGCAACACACACCTTGGTGTTCTCCTTCACCAGCCCCTTCAAATCTTCCACGTTAGGTACATAGTCGTTTTCCTTCTTGAGCTTCCAAAGAGACACCTCAGCCCCAAGGCTTTCTGGCACAGCGTACAGCTGTTGATACGTTGGGTAGACGCAGACGACATGGTCACCGGGTCCAACGAGTGTGTAGAACAGCAGGAAGTTTGCCGCGATGGCGCCTTGGGTGATGATAATATTGTCGGCAGGAAGGGGGGATGTCAACGACGATGCCACATAGTCTTCTGGATTAGGCAGGCCCCGGTCCAAGATTGAAGCAACACGCTGTCGAAGGGTTTCGGAGCCAGTGATCGCACCATATGTTAGTTTTTTGGAGGTGGAGAATGGACCTGGGAGGTCTTTATCGGTGCAGAGCTGAACGAGGTCGTCGATGGATACCGAAGCTGCACATGTCTCGGCGATGTTTAAGACGCCGGGTGTATTCTCAAGCCGGTTCATCCATTGTTCGACTTCGAAGGGTTGGATTTTGACCATTCTGGGCCAATGGTTTTGGACGGATGAAGGTGGTGGGATGTGGTAGATCAAGAAATTCTCGTTGACTCAGTTCGCGTAAAGTAGAGGGCGCTGATAATTTATGTAGATACTATCTAGTGCCCACTCTGCGCCTTCTTCTGTCTCCGTGAACACCTACGCCCTTCCATGACATGCGCGGTGGAGCTATGCACTTTTCAGAGCCTCATTAAGTATAGAATATCACATCCACGAACCTGAGGGCCTACCATTTTAAGTAGTGGTCAATACAGATATCGGATGCCTGCCACATCTCCATCAGTCTCGGGTCTTTGTTTGACATCAGCAGTGAAGAGGAGCTGAGTTGTTGAAGCCGGTGGCCGCTGATAACGATAACGGCGACTGTCACCTGTGGCTGCTGACCGTTTTAGCAGTGCCCACTTGTGCGACGCCCCTGGCAGGGAAGCGCAGATGTGATCCACATGAAACGAGGTACAACCAATCGCAGGGCTCGGCTCCGATTCAACCGCTCCAGGATGCTCCGTGCCTCCACAGCGACATCATCGCCTGGGCGTTGAACGGCTGAAGGCCGATTGCGCCAAACAGGAGACTTCCGTCTTTTCAACATTATCTTGTTCATCATGAGGCTTTAATAACTTCATACCACCAGTGATCTCTTTGAACCTTGATGACAGGTACCCTGTTGGTACAAGCTCTGAAAAACTCTGGCTTCCCACTAGTCTGGAAGCTTGCATTGGTGTTGATCTAGGCTCTGTCAAGGTTGGTTGAGTCGTGGGGTTGGTCTCACGCCGCCTCGTCGCCTGCCGGCTCAGCACCCGCCGATCTCACAGCTCCCCAACACGCACAACAGCTTCGCAAGCTTCTTCCATCACATTGTCACAACAGTCCAAGTTGACATCAAAGCATCGAGCTTCTACTTCATCACGGCCCGAGCTGGCCTCCCTCCGCCATCATGGCATTCAAAATACCACGGGTGCTAGCCTTGCTGCTATCGCTGTCATGCGCTGCCTCAGCCACCAGCAATTACTCGTCGATCGATATGCTGCGAGTCCAGGCAGCGCTGATGGAAGGACGGCCAAAGGACTGTCCACCATGGTAGGTTCCTGCTTTCGGATATACATCTCCCCCTTATGGTGCCCATGATGCCCATGATGCTTACGACCTTGCCTCTAAACAGCTTCAACTGCAACCTCCCAGCCCACTCGTGCGGTCAATTTGCCCCTTGTAGCGAATACAGCGGCAAATGCAATTGCCCTGACGGCTTTGGCGGTGACAACTGTCTCGAACCACGTATGCGCATCTTCGTACCCCAGATCTCCGATAAAACAATGATTTTACTCACACGTTACGATCCATAGTCTGCGGCTCTCTCTCCAGAGGATCCGATCGACCGAAACGCGAGGGCAAGTCGTGTGATTGTGATGATGGATGGACCGGTATCAACTGCAACGTGTGCACCAACGATAGGGCATGCGACGCCATGACCGGAACAGGCGACGGTGGTGTCTGTTATACCGGCGGTGAGGTGGTCAAGCAAAACTTCCAGATGTGTGATGTCACCAATAAGGCCATTCGTAGCCTGTTAGGCGCCCAGGTCCCACAGGTGACTTTCAACTGCAAAAGGGAGAGCAAATTGTGTGATTTCCAATGTGAGTCTGACATGGCACCCCGTTCTTTGATACGCTTGAGCTGACACTTCACAGTCTGGGTTGACCAGAAAGAGTCCTTCATGTGCCATCTTGAAGAATGCAGTTCGAGCGCCGATTATGACCTTTCCGGAGCCAAGAACTCGACTTCGTACAAATGCGAAAAGATCAAATGCGAATGTATCCCCGACCGTATGCTCTGTGGCGAGAACGGTTCCGTTGATATCAGTGATTTCCTGGTCAACATGATCAAGGGTCCCGCCAAATTCGAGTGCGTGCAACGACCGGGCGAGGACAAGAAATGCTCTTTCCAGGAGCCCGAGATGAACAATCTGATCAGCGATATTTTTGGTGACTCGAGCATTCTTCTTAGCTGCGGTTCTGGCGAATGTCTGTACCACACAGAAGTCCCTGGCTATGCTCCGGAGGTGCCCAAGATCAACACGCCATTGATTGCTGGGGTCATCGCCGGATGCGCACTTTTCTTGGTGGGTGTCATTCTCCTGACATGGTACTTGTCCAGAAGACAGTTCAAGTACGGGCCCATCCATCTAGATGATTCGGATGATGAAGCCATCAAGCTCATGGCAGACCATAAACCGGCCTCTCTTTACTTCCAGAACGTGTTTTACAACTTGAATGGCAAGCAAATCCTTTCAGGCATCCAGGGTATGGCTCATCCTGGAGAGATCACGGCTATTATGGGAGCTTCGGGTGCTGGAAAGACCACCTTTTTGGATATCTTGGCTCGCAAGAACAAGCGCGGCCAGGTTTCGGGTGACTTTTATGTCAACGGTGAAAAGGTCAGCGATGTCGACTACAAGAACGCTGTGGGATTCGTCGATCAGGAAGACACCATGCTGCCTACTCTCACAGTTCACGAGACTATCATGACCAGCGCACTTCTTCGTCTGCCAAGAGACATGGGACGGGCTGCAAAGGAACAGCGAGTTGTGGAAGTCGAAAAGCAGTTGGGCATCCACCACATTCGAGACTCACTGATCGGTTCTGAAGAGGGCAAGGGCCGCGGTATTTCTGGCGGAGAGAAACGCCGCGTCAGCATCGCCTGCGAGTTGGTCACCAGCCCATCCATCCTCTTCCTTGATGAGCCGACCAGTGGCCTTGACGCTTACAATGCCTACAACGTTATCGAATGTTTGGTCACATTGGCAAAGACGTACAAGCGGACTGTCATCTTTACGATTCACCAGCCCAGATCCAACATCGTTGCTCTGTTTGACCGCCTCATTCTGCTGGCTCAGGGCAAGACTGTCTACTCCGGGCCACTGCACCAGTGCCAGGAGTATTTCGATCAAATCGGTTACAGCTGCCCTCCTGGTTTCAACATCGCTGACTATCTCGTCGATCTGACGATGCATGCCTCCTCTACGACTTCCTATGATGACGGTACTCTCTCTATTGATGGGGGTAGCATCGGTCCCAGCAGCACTCGGGCTGTCAAATCCGTTGCCAGTATTTCCGGTAACAGCGTTGGTGATGAGAGCACAGTCACGGTTGGTTCATCTCGCCCTAGGGGCCCACGTCGGGATTCTGTGAGAGTGAGGCAGGAGCGGGAGCTCTACACTCGGCGTAAACAAACAACTGATACTGCTGTCTCCTCGGACGCTGGAGATGAGATCGGAGCGTACAAGCTTCAACGCCAGGCACCCGGTCAACTCCCAATCCCGGTAGCGGAAGATCCTGATGATCTGCCCCCTCCGGTCACCACTGGAACTGACCTGGACATTCTCGTTCACTCCTACATCCAGTCAGATATTGCCGGCAACACGCACGATGAGATTGAGCAGGCTGTGTCCGCAGCGGCCGCAAGCAACGGTCAAAACGCCAATGGGTATGTGGCAGACGGTCCCAATATCAACCTCGGCGCGATGGGCAGAGGATACACTCGGATTGGATATTGGCGACAATTCGTTCTTTTGTCCCAGCGTACCTGGAGAAACCTTTACCGGAACCCTATGTTGATGTTGACTCACTACGCCATCGCCATCCTTCTCGCGGTCTTTGCTGGCTATCTGTTCTACGGCCTTACCATGGATATTGCTGGCTTCCAAAACAGACTCGGGCTTTTCTTTTTCGTTCTCGCCCTGTTTGGGTTCAGCACCCTGACCAGCTTATCTGTGTTCTCCCAGGAGCGACTGCTCTTTGTTCGGGAGAGAGCAAACGGATACTACTCCCCCATCACCTACTTTATGGCCAAGGTTCTCTTCGACATTATTCCTCTCAGAATTATCCCACCAATTCTACTCGGCGCCATCGTCTACCCAATGACTGGCCTCGTTGCTGAGCCAGCCAAGTTTTTGATCTTCATGTTGGTCCTGGTTCTTTTCAACTTTGCTGCGGCAGGCATCTGTCTGTTCATCGGCATTGTTTGCAAAGATCATGGTGTTGCGAACCTAATTGGCAGCTTGGTCATGTTGTTCAGCTTACTCTTCGCTGGTCTCTTGCTCAATCACAACGCCATTCCGCCAGCAGCTCTCTGGCTCCAGTGGCTGTCGATCTTCCACTACGGCTTCGAGGCGTTGATCGTTAATGAAGTTGCCCAGCTGACTCTGATTGATCACAAGATCGGTATTGATATCACTGTACCAGGCGCCGCCATTCTCAGCTCTTTTGGTTTCGACAATATGGCAATGTGGATGGATGTCATCAACCTGGGTGTATTCGGTGTTTTGTTCATCGTACTGGCTTACGCCGCTATGCATGTTCTTTTGGTGGAGAGGAGATAGTCGTGGGTGACAGGTGTAGATGTGACTTTTGAGGGTATGATGTTCATTTGCAGGCTCCGTCCGTTTGCTAGAACTCCAAGAGGCTTCGTGCTTTCGAGATTCGGAGAGGCAGAGAGCTGTTTTTGTTTTGCATCAATACTGCATGCTCTTAAAGTTGCCATTGTCACATATCATATATAACCGGTAGTAGTGCACACGATGGATGAGGAGGGAGCAAGGGAAGGGACGGGAAATTCGGGGCAATCGGTGTTCTGAGAGGCGCATAGTCACTGGGTTTGATCAGTGAAATATTCAGAGAAACACTGTATGATTTTCTTCGTTATTTTGGTTTTTTTGTACATATCTGTGTTTTCTTCTTTGTAGAAACTAAAACAGAGTATCTACAAATGTGTATATAACCTTTACACTGGCCGGCTTAATCTTGGCTATTTCAAAACAGATTCTATTTGTACACGCCTACTTTCAACCAGGCTTTGTTACAAGATGTACTAGTGCGGTTTCCGCCACCGCAACAATTGTCCTCCAGGAACAGGTATTTCTGCCTGCTCAAGACAAAGTCATCTCTACTCCTCCCCCAACAACCCCCAAGCCAATTCGGTTACTGAGCATCAATAACGAGCTTGCCCCCAGAAAGCTCCTCGGCCACCAACTTCCGCCTCACCGCCGCCTGAGTCGCCGCCTTGGTAGGATCGGACAAGCCAGCGCCCATACCCGAAATCTGAGCCTGTCTCGCCCCCACGCTGATGGGCGCGCCCGAAAGCTCCCACATGTTGGACGAGGCATTGCCCATCTTGTTGAAGGTATCCTCTTTGAACAGCTCCTCAACCCTCTCCTCCAGCTGCTTCTCGGTGACAATAAACGTCTGAGCAGCCACATACAGCTGCGCCAGAGCATCCCTCCTCGCCTCCGACTTTTGCGCGGCCAACCTCTCCGTCTTCTTCCTGGCCATCACCGCGTTGTTAAACCGATAGGGGTCAGGCTTCACCTGGACCTGCTTGGCGGTCGACTGCTTGACCGTCGACCGGGTGAGGGCCTCATCGGCGCGCTCGGGGGCGTTGGCGCGGGCATTGTTGAACTCGGCCTTGTACTGAGAGCGGGCGAGGATCTTGTCCTGGTGGAGCTTCTTGCGGGAGCGGAGGCCGCGGATGCCCTCCTCGAGGTTCTTGCGGCGGATGGCGGCGGCCTTGCGGTGGGCGGCCTCAGCTTCGGATTTCGGGGGGAGACCGAGCTGTTCGGCTTTGGAGAGCGGGGTGGCGGCCTTGATGAAGGCGGCTTTGGCTTTGAGGTTGCCGCCGCGGGTGGGGAATATGTTGCGCGGAGTGGGGAGGTGGCCCTTGACGGGGGGATGTTTGACCTCGGAGGATTGGGGGGGTTCGGGGATGGTGATGAATTTGGGGGAGTCGGGAGGGAAGGATTGCTGGAGGGGGGAAGGGGTTGTTGAGAGGGAGCGGACTAGTTGCCGTGGTGGTGTTGGAGTGAGGCGGCAGGCGTTGGTGAGGGCGGCTTCAAGGCCGGTGAGGGCCGGTCGTGGGAGTGATGGAGGCATTTTGGAGGGAGAAGCTTCTGCCTCGTGGACTGGGGTGTCAACAACGGCGAGGTGCCGGCGGTTATGATTCGACTTGGGAAATTCTGAAGCTCACTGAGCCGATTGATATGCACTAGGCCTATTTCGGAGTAGTATGGTTGAGCATTGGGGGTTCTGCCGCGATTGACCGCTCTTTTTTCAGAGACTTTTGGAGCTCCACCCCTCTAAAACTTTCCCATTTACTTTGCGAGATTCTTCGGCTTCTCGCACTCTTCCCAACTTTTCTCCCCGTCTTCCACATTCACTTTCCCCCGTGGAAGACCGCAAAACATCAATTTTCATCCCTCAGACCCTTCTCGTGGGCGAGGTTCTTGTTTTGCCTTTGTTTTCCTCTTTTCTAGTTTCAGCTTGGCGTTTTAGCATTCCACCAAGATGGGAACTGGTAAGTCTCAACATTAATCGACATCGCAATTTGACCACGCCGTCTAACTCGCCATCACAGGAAAGAAAGAGAGGACACGCATTGAGCGGCAGGGCAAGGTCACAGGTGACCCCAAGGTCAAGGGCGAAAACTTCTATCGCTCGGCCAAGAAGATCAAGACCCTCAACATCCTGAAGGAAGGCAAGGCGATTCGCAACAAGGATGGCAAGGTTGTCAAGGCTGCTTCTTTCCAGAGCAGAGAACGCCCCAAGGCTGTCATCGAGCCAAATCGAAGATGGTTCAGCAACACCAGAGTCATTTCCCAGGACACCCTCACATCGTTCCGGGAGGCTGTCGCGGAGAATCAGAAGGACCCATATTCGGTACTGCTCAAGAGCAACAAGCTTCCTATGAGCTTGATCCGTGATGACGGACCCAAGCTCGAGGATGGTTTGAAGAAGCATCAAGCCAAGATGGCGATCGAGAGTGCACCTTTCTCAGAGACATTTGGACCCAAGGCGCAAAGGAAACGTCCCAAGCTGAGCTTCAATACTGTCGACGAGTTGGCAGGCCACACCGAGTCAAGCTTCGATGCGTACACCGCGAGGCAGGAACAGATCAAGCTGCTCAGTGGTACTTCTGGCGCGGCTGAGGTGGAGAATAAGGAAAGCGTCTACCCAGAGATTGACTTCAGTGTCTCGACGGCCAAGGAAGCCATTTTCTTCAAGGGTCAATCCAAGCGCATCTGGAACGAGCTCTGTAAGCACACACTCGTCTCGAACACCAACATGATTCTAACCTGTGGCTACAGACAAGGTTATTGATTCCTCAGACGTCATCCTCCACGTTCTCGATGCCCGTGATCCTGTCGGTACGAGATGTCGCCACGTGGAGAAGTATCTCTCTACAGAAGCTCCCCACAAGCATCTCATATTCGTCCTGAACAAGATCGATCTGGTTCCATCCAGCACAGCAGTAAGTCGAACTAGTTCGCATTTGTTATTGCATATTCTTGGTACTCCAATGTTTATTTGGAGTGCCCCAGGGGTTTTGTCAGGATGCTTCCGCACACCCGTGTGCCACTGCAATGGAAGTCGTGCGTTACATCCCTGGGAGAGTGATATCCACCTCCAACTTCTCTGGCCTGGTCATCAGGTTGGGGATTGTCAAGCTCCGTCTTGGGGTTCTGGCGCCGGATACCGGACGTGTTTCATACGAGTTGAAAATCGCCGCGCCCTTCACTGGGCAACTTCGTTGCGGTTTTCTTAGTGATGTTTCATACATTTCTCCTTGATCATCCCTTTGCATCTGAAAGTGTTGCTTCCACGACGGATGCTAACCGATTTCCAGGCTGCTTGGATCCGTGTGCTTCAGAAAGATCGCCCTACTTGCGCTATGAGGTCAAGCATGAAGAACCCGTTCGGTCGTGGTTCTCTGATTGATCTTCTCCGCCAGTTCAGTATTCTCCACAAGGACCGAAAGCAGATCAGTGTTGGTCTAGTTGGGTATCCCAATGTGGGCAAATCCAGCATCATCAACGCCCTGCGTGGGAAGGCTGTTGCCAAGGTTGCACCCATTCCCGGTGAGACAAAGGTCTGGCAGTATGTTACTCTGATGAAGAGGATCTATCTGATTGACTGCCCGGGTATTGTGCCACCCAACCAAAATGACACACCACAAGATCTTCTTCTCCGTGGTGTCGTTCGTGTCGAAAATGTCGAGCATCCTGAGCAGTATATCCCCGCTGTGCTAAACAAAGTCAAGCCGCATCATATGGAAAGGACATATGAGATGAAGGGTTGGAAAGACCACATTCAGTTTCTTGAGATGTTGGCTAGAAAGGGCGGTAGACTACTGAAGGGTGGTGAGCCAGATGTAGACGGTGTTGCCAAGATGGTCTTGAACGATTTCATGCGAGGCAAGATCCCTTGGTTTACCCCCGCGCCAGCAATGGAGGGTACCGAGGATGTCGATGGTGAACTCATTGAGGGTCGCCAGGGTCGTCTTGGTGAGATGAGGAAGCGGAAACGTGATGGCGAAGCTGAAAGCGAAAGCGTCGCTGACACATCCATGGCTGGGTCGACTTTAGCAGCTACCGAGGAACTTGAAGCTTCGGATGGTGAAGATGATGATTTCTCTGGGTTCTCAAGCGACAGCGACTCTGAGGTGGGAGGCGAGGACAACGAAGACGATAAGGGCGCTGGTGCCGAGGACATGATATCCCTCGGTGAGTCGAGTGACGAGGAAGGATCAGACGACGCTGAGTCGGAACAAGAGCCAGATCCACCAGTATCCAGGAAACGGAGAAAGGCGTAATCGAGCCACTTCGATTCTTGAATCCTTATAGCGAAAAGCACCGCCTCTTGATTTTTAGTAATGAAACTGTGGAAGGGTTTGGGCACAACCCGAATGATACCTCTGCCCATATCATACATTTCTTTTTCCCCATCATGCTTGCTTGTGTATCTGTGCCAGTAAAGAACATCTTTGTTGGCAGTGGCTGGGAACGCCAGTGTTGATCTCAGTCCGTTGGACAAGCCTGGAATCTGAAATGGTGAATATCTGGTGGTGGATGATCTTACAGATGTGACGGTGACCTTATTATGGTGTTGCACAGCACGCTCGAGTCGAGATGGGTATCACTGGGGCTGAGGCTCACAAGCAATATGCATGCACAGTCCCTTGTTTTCTGGTGTGAGCCGAGCGGATGAAACCATCATTTCTTAACATCATGATCTGCCAGCGGTCAGACGGGCCCTGAGGCGTAGTTGTTCAAGATATCTGGAGCAATATCGCCGTCATGGGAAACGATGGGGTTGTTCCACCAGACGGCACATATTGCCGTCCTTCAATGAAACGATAGTTGGGAAGATAGGTCATATAAGAGTTCGGCTACTCCTACGTCGTTCTCAGGTCCGGTTCCAAAGATGGTAGCTCTTTGAATTAACCTTAGGAGTACCCGTCGCCATTGTTGACTGTCTTTTGTCGATACGTACCTCAACGATGTTTGTCCACATCCTCACTTCGCTGGTGCTTGGGCTGAGCCGCTTGGTAACGGCTGATGCGAACACCTGTCTATTCCATCTGTGCTCAGTTGACGCCAGTAGTAACAACCTCACGGTTGGCCAGCTGCCGGGTGGTCAACTCCAGGGAAGCAAAGCCAAGGAGTCAGCAACGTGGTTTCGGTTGTATAATGGGCGTCTCCTGGACCAAGCCCTACGAGGGTGTTGGTGGGCTTGTACTGTTGTTCCTGACCCTACCTTTACTACACTCCCAAGCTAACCTCATATATTCTATTCTAGCTGGTTCGACTGTCCTAGTCTGCGACGTCCCCTTTTCTGACGCCGAAGAACCGGACAAACTCTTTTCCGTCACGATGCACGGTGACAACCAGAGCCTCACGTACAACCAGACGCTCTCCTTCTACTCCTGCAGATCGGGCCGCTACGATAAGGTGAACTACTACCTCAAGCAGCAGGACGCCACCTGCCAGCAAATCTTCTTACACGTCGACCCGGACATGGCTTGCTTCCCCGAGTCCTCCTTCACCACGTCTACCACACCCACTCTCACTTTCTCCACCCCTATTATCCCCATCCCAGGGGAGACCATTACCACGAAGTTGTTGAGCACAGTTTATGATGCTACTACAGAATATTCCACTACCTCCGAGACCCTCCCAGCACCTTCCTCCCCACCATTCACTTACACCCACCCTCCTCATTCCCACTCCCTCAGTACAATTGAAGCACTCACCCCCATTCCCCCACCCTTGCCATCATTCAGCACCCTCCTTCCTCTCATAAACACCACTTCCTACCCCTTGCTAACCGCCCCCGCTGCCTCGGACCTATCCACCATCCCGTTGAAATCCTTCACCGGTGTCTTCTCCTGGACAAACTCCACCACTTTACCCGCCACGCTTAAAACAAAGACTTTCAGCCCGGGGGTCTCTGGGAGTTTTCGCAGAACGCAAACAACGACGTATATCACGGAGGGCATAAATACTTTCACCAAGAGTGTTTCCTCATCTAAACCTGCTCCTGTGGCCACGACACTTCTTTTTCACACTGAGCGTGAGAAGGGGAGTACCGGTGGGCCGGTACTGGCTACTTTTACCGTAACGGGGGAGGAGGGGGCGGTGGTCACTTTTGCTGTTGAGGTTGAGGGGTAGTTTGGGTGATGGGTAGAAAAGAGGGTTTCAAGCGGGAGTGTTTAGGGTGCGGGGGGGTTAGGAAAGGAGTGTAATTTTGAGTAATGGTAGTAATAATTCGAGTAAGGGCGTTTGTATGCTGAGAATGAATGAAACTTTGGAGAATAGAAGGCCTCGAACAGAGTGTGGCTTATGGTAGATTGGTGCGGATAAGTAGGGGTAGGTATCAGGATCTTCTAGGTAAACCGGACTATAGATGGCTATCTAGGGGAGAACTAGTCAACCCACCACTTGCAACAGCCATCGTGAGTAGAAAATTTGCCTTTTTTTTTTTTTTTCAGATTCGAGCAAGAAAATAACGAAATCGAGGATGAAGAAAAACATGCAAGAAAAAAAAATCTGAAAAAACTTACATTTTACACCGGGAATTTCCCAGTGGTCAGCTACCTGAGTACTGATTCGGCGATTTGGCAGCGTATCTAGGGGGGAGTGGACGAGCTCCCGAGGTTTTCTCCCATCTATGATAGTATGTGATAGTATCTGCAAAGAATTGAACCTATTTGTGGTGTTGTTGAGGGATTGAACGAACAAGATATCGCAATATATAGCAGTTCTCACGATGTTGGGGAGTTTTTAGAAACTCACAACTCGCCCGGGTTAGCTTCAAGCTGCCCCACATGCCAGAAACAGCAGGATGCCATGGCATGAGGAGATCGGGGTTTCAGCAAGAGACGGAATGACAAATACTTACTATTTGGAATTAACCAACTGGATTTCAGTCCGGTCCCGTACAGTGCATCGACGGATCGGGGAGCTGTTTTGGATCGGTAGAGCAATGATGCAACTGACTGAAAGCTGCCCCTCATTCACCCCACCTATGCGACATCCCTTACCTATCTTTATGTGTAACCAGAAACTCCCATCACATCATCGCGAGCCTTTCTGTCGCGGTCCAGTTTGTAATTTTATAAAAGATCCACTCACTGTTCCTCCCGTCCATTGGTAATTCTCACTCATCAATCCTCACTTTCACGTAAAAAGCCAACCCATCAAGATGGCCCTCCCACCCAAATTCAAAGCCCACCGCCTTACCTTCGACGACCCCTCCTCCTCCTCAACCACCGCTCTAGAACCTAAGCACACAGTCGAAATCTTCCTCGATTATGTCTGTCCCTTCTCAGCCAGTCTGTTCCACCCTTTTTTTCACCCAACCAACCCCTTTTATAACTAACACCCCTCCCAGAAATCTTCCACCAACTTTACAACAACGTAATTCCAAAAATCATCACCTCCAACCCCACCTTCTCCTCCAAAGTCCAATTCATCATCCGTCAGCAAATCCAACCCTGGCATCCTTCCTCAACCCTAGTCCACGAAGCCGCCCTAGCCGTCCTCGCCCTCTCCAACTCCTCCCCCTCTGTTTTTTACAAATTCTCCTCCGCCCTCTTCTCCGCCCAAAAGTCCTACTTCGACATCTCCCTCGTCAACGAGTCCCGCAACGCCACCTACCGCCGCCTCGCCAAGCTCGCGTCTGAATCTGTAGGCCTAGACGAAGAGGCAATCTACAAACTCCTTGCCATCCCTGAGAAACCGGGCGAGGACGGGGCTCTCAATGAAGGAAACGGGGTTACGAATGACGTGAAGCTTATCACCAAAATCAACAGGCTGCTTGGTGTTCATGTTACCCCGACGGTGATCTTCAACGGAGTTGTCGCGAATGAGATTTCAAGCGGGTGGAGTGAGGAGCAATGGAAAGAGTGGCTGGAGAAGAATATTGTCTAGGCTGGGACACAGAGGTAATCATGGTAGTGAGTGAGGGATTGTTTGATAAAGATACTATGCAGAACAGGAAAAATAACCAGACAGAATCTCTCAATCTTCTCATGCTACCAGCCTCTTCCTGATCGTTCCCAAGTAACTAGATGCTCTCAAGCTACTCCTCCTCTATGTGTGCAAGATGCCATACCAAAAAAAAAACCAAGAAACATTTCAGCAAAGAAAAGGAGAAAAATGCATCAAGACTCTTTCTAAACGTTGGTTTGTTCTTGTTAGTTGGTTAAAAGAAAAAAGAGAAGAGGATTATGTACAAATGCGCCACCATACCCGACCCACCCCATCCCATACATATCCCACAATCCCTTACAACCGATCCAACTTTCTCCTTTCATTTCTTGTCCTCTTCTGAAGCTTCTTGTACTTCTTCTTCTTCATCCGCAATTTCCTCTGCCTCTTCACACTAATCGCCTGCATGGTCCGATCCTGCAGCCTTCTCGACTCATCATACTTCAGCTGGCGCAGCGCCATCCTCTCCAAAAACGTCCTCGGCTGAACTCCGCCCTGTTCCACATTGTCAATCAGCTCCGGGCTGTGTGCAACAACCTTGTACTGCCCGTCCGCCTCCATCGTCTCCTCAATCGTAACCATGGCCTTGTAGACCCTCGTCTGGGGCTCCTCGTTCGACTCCAGTGTCGTACCGGCGAGCTCATCAATAAGAGAATCAACAGCTGCCGCGGCATCGGCGATCGGCTCGGGTGGGGGAGGGGGGGCGTAAGGCAGGAATTGGCCCGCCATGGAGTTGAGCTGGAAGTACACGTTCGTCTCGGAGCCGTTGGCGAGCTTCAGTCGGGTAACCCCCTCTTCGGCGTCCTGCATCTCTTGCTGCATCCGCTCCTGCTGTTTAAAGTCTCCAGTGTTGGCTTCATTATTCAACTTGGAAAGGGGGTACTCCTCGAGGTCATGTACCGTTTGTGATAGCGTCGACAGGACGTCAGACACCCTGTGGCGCGGCGAGCGGGTGTTGAAGATCTCAGCAAAGGCATCCTCTGTTACCGTCTTGGGAAGGAGTTGTGTAACAGAGATGGGCCGGTGGAGGGCGAAGAAGGTGGATAGGGCGAGGGCTAGATAGAGGGGTAAGCAAGGGACGTTAGTGATATGAAGAGAAATACGCAAGATCAGTGAAGATACGAACCTTCGTCCTTGATGTGCTTGGTGCTGGGGACGCTAGGGAGTTGGGGGCCGGCATCCTTGGCCTTTCTCTTGCGCTTTTCGCCTGTCGTCTTGGAGTTCCCTGAGGCAGGCACGGAGGGCCGGGCGGCGAAGTCGCGGGTTCCGTCATCCGGGCTTGAGGGTTTTGAGGACGAGTACCGGCGCTGGTGAAGACCATTGGCTTTGAAAGCGACTGTGGGAGCCGACGCAGCCAGGGAGGAAACCACAGTGGCAGGCGACTGGGGAGCCGCAGTCGCGACAGCCCGTCGCACTGATAACGGCAGCATGGTTGGTGAGATGGTGGTTGGTTTTGGCTGAGAACAAAACTGGAAATAGTTGGCTCGGAACGGAGCAAGGGTCCTGGGAGATGTCCCGATCACAAAGGCTGCCTGCTCTCTGGCAAGGGCAGCGAGGGCGACGTCGAGGTGTCGAGATGGGGAATGTGGCGGGTGGTGCGCTGTCAAAGGCAGACGCTATCCAGGTTTGCAGTCACGTTGGCCGATGACCTGCCAGAAGCAAAGCCTTGTTGGTGGCTCCGGCTCGGCTGCTTCTTCTTTCGGGTGCTAAATTTGCCGTGATCGCTTGATGGTCTGTGCGTCTGGCAACGTCTTTCCCGTCCGATTGGTCCCTGATGTCCGGATTGGGTAATAACCGGGGCATCAAGATGGGTGAAGGCGAGGAAGCCATCCTCTCGTTACCTGTCACGTCGTGGATGAAAAAAAAGAGATTGCTATATTAACTACAGACCCTAAAAGACAGTTGATAGGGATTAAAAGATGGTTAATAGGCCTCTTAGGCTATCTCGAAGGCCCCTCGACCGTCTTTGAAAGCCTATCGACTATTGTTTCATACCTAGCGACTATCCTTTGATACTTATCGACTATCTTTTAGGGTCTGTAGTTTATATAGCAGTCTCTTTTTTTTATCCACGATGTGTCTGCGTACCTTTCCATCTCTCTCTTTTCACGATCATTTAGCCCCCTACGCCGCTCCTGAATATCTTGGTTTCCATGCGGGGAAGATATCAGCATTGGGGAGAACACAGCAGCATAAGCTCTGATTCCCCCCTGCCAAGAATCCAGAGCATGACGGAAGACGGGAGCTCGTGGGGAGTGAAATGGTCTGTTGATTCCACTGCCATTGAGGCAGATCAACAAGAGAGTGCTAGTTCGAATCTTTTGGAAAGGACTGTTGCACTGGAAGAGACATATACATCTGCGTCGAAACTCGCATAACAAACCACGGGCAATACTCACAACGGTCTATGTCTCTGTGATGTGTCCACCAAACCACGTCGAGGACAAACAAACACCAAATGTTAGGATAGGTGACTCCTTACGTAGAGACTGTTGGATGCAATCAATCTTGGACCTCGGAAAGACCGTCTCTGTCTCTTCAAACATCGTGCCACAAGAAATAACGTGCTGTACGATTGAGTCAAGTGGCCATGTCCCATCATAGAGAGCACGCCTTCGTTGCCGGATCCCAGTCTAGGAAGATGGTCAAAAGGTGTCAGCTGTAGAAGAAATTCTAGAGGTCTTTACGAAAAGTCAGTAGGCGTCTGGCAAGTGCTGAAGCATAGCCGAGGACCCTCGAAATTGATGAAATGAACATTCAAGTGTAATCGGGAAACGGATTCTAAGTTTATCTATCTATGTTGTTACAAAAGACACGCTTGATTCACTAGCACCCCTTCCATTCTTTCATCGACTGCGGTTTCTCAAGGTGCTGGGGGGGGGGGGGGAGGCGTGTAAATAATACGAGAAATACAAGCCTTAAGGTGTGAAAAGTTAGATTCTGTCCAGCAGGTTGCAGATATAGGTACGCTCTGGACATCACCTACCTAAGACCCCCAGCTCCTGGATGGCTGCCTTCGCTTCAACACCCCCTTTTTTCGTCGGCGCGACGATACTTATATCTAGTATTTCCCACTGCCCGGTATCCGTACTCCTTGTTCAACAGCCTCAGCAGTGTAAGAGAAGAGCCGCTTGTTTCTCCCACGAGAAAGCAAGCAAGTAGGTCGTCATTCTCTTCGCTCGATGATGAGCCCAAGAAGATCTACAAAGATTGACTAAGAGTGAGCAGTTGCGTAGTTATACCAAAGCGGCGAGATCTGATGATGAACTTCCTGTTGGTCCAGACTTTGATAGCATGCTCAGGCAGGTTTTGGAAGAACTCTCGCAGATCCAACCGTCCATGTGCTACCCGGTCCGAGTCGTTCTTGAGACGCAAAGCCGGACCCATCCCACTAGCCCCTTGAGTTTTCATTACCCCTAAACAACAATCCCTCTCTCCAGTTGGCAAAACAAGGCCCGCCTTATCCCACCCACACCAGGCGGTCCCAAAAGGACATAGACTTTTTCACTTCCGATATATGTCTCTCCCACCTCATGACTCTTCGAAGCGTCTAACCTCTTCTTAATCAGAGCCCGTCTCAGATTTCCCTCGAGGAGCAGGTGCGTCTTGGGACTTCCTGTTTCGGCTTCCAGAGGTTATTGATCACGACAAATCTGAATTCTGATAAATAGCTACACCGAGTGGCCCAGAACCAAGACTTCCAGATGATGTTCCCCTCCGAAGCCGGTGTTTGACGAAATTTAACGGTGTATTTTGTGAAGCCCTGTATCCAGAAGTCTGGGAGGTGAAAGTGAAGCAGTACTGCATCCTGCAGAGAGTCGTGGATGGGCACAGGATGCTGGTTTTCTGGGGTTTGCTGAAACCGTGTGCTTTCCCAATCTTTAATGTTAATGCTTGAACCATGACTATTTGACATATGGCGAAGTTCAAGCTCCCATGACCGGCATCCAAGGTCCATAGGGACCCGAGGATAGTATGAAAGGTGACCTCGCGGGAATCTATGACTGTGGCTTCATACAGCGGTGGGTACAAAGAGATAGATAAGCCATCCATGTTGGGCTAAAACGAATAACGATGGTATCTGGTGAATGGCGTGCGATGTATCGTGGAAGAGAGACCGAGACCCGAGTGCTCTGAAAGTGGCTTTCCAATGATCTATTTGACGCCTGCCGGGTAAACCGATATGCCGTTGCAATAGAGAGGCACGCTGCGAGTAAACCAATCGATATGTCATGTCGGCAATTTAAGACATAAGGCAGGAACGATGTATGCCATCTTGTTTGTTAAAAAGGATCCTTTCAGAACATTCATATGTATGAGAAGATAGCTCCTAGACATTATGAGATGGTCGTCAGGAGGCCTTTGAGTTACAATCGGAACAGCCGACTTTCATGTTAATAGTTTATAGGTATATGGTGGATTGTGAGGTTGTATTCCCTGGGTTTTTTGTCCATGGAGTTCCAGAATACAGACATGCTTGCCTCAGAGGTAAAGGACAGCTGCATCATTACCACTTTCCAGTGTTCATGTTGGCACAGAGCTGGAGCTTTCAGGAGCTCCTCGAGCTGTCAACCTTGGAGCTTCCAAGTAAACAAATACCAGTGTTGGTGGGGCACCGGCAAGGGAGCGACAGGAGCGAATCCCAAAGGCGGAATTTGCAATTGAGCGCCAAGAAATGCATAGCTCAGCACGTGATGCTGGGCCCGGTGCGCAGCTCTGGCAATTGGCCCGGGCCTTCCCGAGCTTGCCTTGGAAGTGAGGCAAAATCATTGCTGCATAAGTCTGTTTTTTGAGGTTGAGGACATTTTCTTCAACCGCCTTTCCACCCCCCCGACACACACCCATCCGCGTCCATGGCGTCCCGGAGACTCGCTCTGAACCTCGCCCAGGGCCTGCGTGGCCGCGCTGGAGGTCTTTCCGTCCCCGTCAGGCGAGGCCTTGCGACACCTCACTCGCCTGCCCTCAAGACCCAGACGACGACACTCAAGAATGGCCTGACCGTGAGCTTTTCCCCGGCCCTCCCCTCCACTGCCGACAGCGTCATCGCCATGACGTCGCTACAATTGGCTCTCCCCGGGATTGCTACAATTAGAGATACTGACTCCAATTCTTTCCCATCCCGCAGGTCGCAACCCAGTACTCCCCTTATGCGCAGACCTCGACAGTCGGCATGTGGATTGATGCCGGCTCCCGCGCCGAGACCAACGAGACCAACGGCACTGCCCACTTCCTTGAGCACTTGGCCTTCAAGGTACGATACTCCGGGCTCACCGTCTGCTGTGCCGGGCTAACATAACTACACTCCGGCAGGGCACATCAAAGCGGACTCAGCAGCAGCTGGAGCTCGAGATTGAGAACATGGGCGCCCATCTCAACGCCTATACCTCGGTTTGTTGCCGTCTCTTCTCTCCCGGCGGCCCCGTGGAAGCTAATCCCGAGTACAGCGCGAGAACACTGTCTACTTCGCCAGGGCCCTGAACGAGGACGTTCCCCAGTGCGTCGATATCCTGCAGGACATTCTCCAGAACTCCAAGCTTGAGGAGTCAGCTATTGAGCGGGAGCGCGATGTCATTCTCCGTGAGTCGGAGGAGGTAGAGAAGCAGTTGGAGGAGGTTGTTTTCGATCACCTGCACGCCACCGCCTACCAGCATCAGCCCCTCGGCCGCACCATCCTCGGCCCCCGCGAGAACATCCGTGACATCACCCGGACCGAGCTTACCAACTACATCAAGAACAACTACACCGCCGACCGCATGGTTCTTGTCGGTGCTGGTGGCGTTCCTCACGAGCAGCTCGTCGAGATGGCCGACAAGTACTTCGCTGGTCTCCCCTCCAAGAGCCCCGAGTCCGCCGCCTACCTCTTGTCCAAGAAGAAGGCCGATTTTATTGGTTCCGATGTCAGAATCCGCGACGACACCATCCCCACCGCCAACATCGCCATTGCCGTGGAGGGTGTGAGTTGGAACGACCCGGACTACTTCACTGCCCTCGTCACCCAAGCTATTGTCGGCAACTATGACAAGGCTCTTGGCAACGCTCCTCACCAAGGCAGCAAGCTCAGTGGCATTGTTCACAAGAACGATCTGGCCACCAGCTACATGAGCTTCTCCACCAGCTACAGCGACACTGGGTACGACCTGTTCTGTTATGTTTCTGTGTGAAGGTTGATTAGGTGCTGACATATCTCTAGTCTCTGGGGTATCTACATGGTCACCGACAACCTCGCCAACGTCGATGATCTCGTTCACTTCTCCCTCCGCGAGTGGACCCGCCTGTGCAGCAGCGTCACCCCCGCCGAGGTTGAGCGTGCCAAGGCCCAGCTCAAGGCTTCCATCCTCCTATCCCTCGACGGCACCAGCGCTGTTGCCGAGGATATTGGTCGGCAAATCGTCAACACTGGCCGCCGCATGAGTCCCGGAGAGATCGAGCGTGTCATTGACGCTATCACGGAGAAGGACGTCATGGAGTTTGCCAACAAAAAGATCTGGGATCAGGACATTGCCATCAGCGCAGTCGGCAGCATCGAAGGTCTCTTTGACTATTCGAGAATTAGAGCCGACATGAGCAGAAACTTTTAGACAGCCTTGAGTTGAAAGAGTAAATAAATCCGATGGGGAGTACAAAAGAGCAGGTGGTGCTTTTTTATGCTTCTCCGACAAATCCATGAAAGGGGGGATGCGTGTGTGTGTGTTTGTAAAACGGGGCGCCCGGGTTGAAAATCACAGTGTATTATAATTCGGTGGTTTGTGTTCAAGCTAGCCCAAAAGAAAGAGAAGTAGAAGGGGTGTGGGGGACGAAGGAGAACGAGAGACCTATGAATGTACTGTAAAGTGGTTCAGGGTAGACATAGAGTCAAATCGACACCGCTTCTTTGTTTAGACAAGAAAATTATCCTCCGCAAAGAGTAGTTGAATGAGAGATGACAAATGTCGGTGCATAACGGCGGTTTGTGTCTTTGGTCTGTATAGGTTATAAGTTCAGGGTAATAAGTAAATAGGGGTGTGATAAAGGGCTCAGGGGGGTGCTATGACAGCAGCATCAACAAGAACGTCAACGATGGAAAGGGGGCAGAGGGGATACTATATATTAAAGGATAGTCAGGCGGAGGTGCAGTTGCTACGAATTGCAGATATCATGTTTGGTATGTGAAGTGTCACGGCTTGGTGGTGAAGGACAGGATTACACAGAATGCAGGGTTAGGGTTGAATGCAGGACCGGAGCTCCGACCGGGGTTTTATAACAAGAAGATGGAGCTGCAAGCCCACACTTCTCCCTTTCTTCTTCATCTTACGATTACATTGATAGACTGGCAATGGTATTGGCCCTTGACCTACTTATGCCTCTCATTCGTGACATGAAGGATACTGGTTCTGGTATTGTTGTAGGGAATGATGATACATGCTTATTTCTGTATATAGGGTATTTATCTGTATTGATGAGATTTCGCTGTGGGGGCGTATAGGAGAGGCAGGGCTACGATTTCAAGGGAGAGACGATGGTGAGGGGAGCTGCCTGGTGGTGGGGATATACCGGCTCGTGTTTGGGTGGGTAAGTAATGTGACCTTGATATATAATGTGGCTAGGCTTCGCCATATTGGGACGGAGATAGGAAAGCTTCAGTATAAGAGGTTGTGTGACGGCAACCCGCTAGCAGTGCATTAACCATTGAGAAAACCTTCCAAAAGGAGTGCTAGAATAACAAGATCGACATCTTGTTACCAGGATGCACTATATGTAGTGTTTGACGGGCACAGCCATCGTCACAGGTTGTGTGATATGGAATTGGGACTCACTTTGGACATACAAGGCGTTTGTTGTTAGGCAATGTGGCATTCTTTCCATCAGTCTCTGGCCGGAAATAAAAAGAACCCGAGAAAGAATCTCTCAGCAGAGATGCACATGTACCTATATAGTATGACATGTTGATGACATTGGAGGCGCTGAGAATTGCTCAGGAATTTACGTTCACTGTCTTACTCTACTGGTGGTGAACATGTGAGAAGAATGAATTTGATCAATCATGGAGTTAAAACATGCTACTTCTTTTCCATATGGAGATATTGCAAAAAGAATGTCTTCTCCGAGGTGGCGTGATATTGCGGACACCGAGTTCGAGCTCAACATAGCCAGGCTCCTTGGAGAAGTTCATACTAAGGACGCGCAAGGCAACAGAAGAATGCATGTACCATGAGAACCGTCTGTATTAGTAAACTTTGGCTACGATGACCTGATGCCATCCCAAACAAAACTCGGTGGTAAAGCGGGAAGTAAGGTGGCAGTGTAGCAGTGGTGTAGATATGCATTGGATGATCACCTTGGAGTGTGGGTGAGATAATAACGGTCTTGAGGAGCGGCATTTGCATCCGGATGTACCACCTGCAGCGCGGGAGCAAGCGGAGGGTAGGACAGCTATCGTCTGGTGGTGTGATCTGGATGTAAAGACCTTTTGCGGTTTTTGGTTGCTGATACTGCTCTTGGACATGGGCCTGTGAAGGGAGTGGGAAGAGCCCAAGCAACACATGTCTAGACGGCCGTCATAAAGTTCGAGTGTAACCAAAATGATTGATTCGCTTCTTGTGCTTGTCAAAGTTTCACGACCCTTTAGCGGCACTGGTCAACCACGCGGTTGAGTACAACAAGTGTGACTTCAACGAGTTGACTCGATGGTTGTGCTGATTCAAAAGGCTCGCTGTTTCGACATGCCGAGAAATTGCCTTTCGTGTTCTCGGCTTGACGGAGGTGACGTCGGTGCCGGCTTGTTCGGGATCGGGTGTCGTATCCAGCTACAAAGAATTAAATACGCGTCCTTGCATCACTTCGCCGCTCTCCAACGGGGCCGATCGGGGCGGTGAAACTTCCGGAAGCTTGTTGGTGGTCTGCTGGTAGGGCTTTCTCCGTCCCTGGTCTTGGAGTTTTGACAAATTCCTGAATGCTTCAACATCCTTGTCACTCCCGCAGATAATTCGGGACTGGAGGGGCTCTCTAACGCTGACGTTATGCCCCACAGCTCGACCTAACACTCCAGTCCCCTACATACCTTTTACAGACACACAGGAGTTCTGAGAGTGCAGGAAACAACATTCTGCATCGGTAAAAACACAACTTGGCTCGCGGACGCGTATTATTGATGCTGTGGTTGTTTTGTTTGTGTGCCCAAAGCATCGACCACCCATACAAAAGACCCGGAGGTGGCAGTGGGTGCTGTGGTGGCCAAGGACCACGACTGGAGACCGGACACCCGCAGCTGGCCTTGCCACCTCATCCTAGTAAGGCGTTCGTGTCGAGACCTAGAGATACCATCTCCAGAAGCGCTCAAGGGGTCTTGTCGTGGAAAATATAGTTAGAATCATAATGATGATTTGGACGAAGACATTCATGGTGATGACATCGAGGTAGTGCTTGCTGCATCATTGCCAAGCCGTTCATGACAGATCAAGTCAACAGGGATCAGACGATCGGCTTTGCAGATAAAAAAGTGGAGTTGGCTTGGCAGATAGCGAGCTACGGGGAGGCGCTTGCACGAGGACCCACCTCTCCGCCTTTTCTATCGAAGCCCAAGCATCCCGCCAACGATCTTGGAAGATGCCTCTGAGAAATAAAGATCGATACCGACGGATATCGACACGGAAATGCCGCGGTTCATCCGACCATCCGGAAGGCTATCTCCCACGCGAGCCTCCCGCCACTGATCCGCCCAAGGGAATATATTGCTGTCCGTTCTTGGCTGCCAGATTGGTCGCGGCCACCTTTTGCTCAAGACCAAGACCAAGACCAACTGTCCTGACCAAGAAGTCGTCGCGGTTGTCATTGGCGCTATTTGACTGGGCGGTGGCTTTCTCAGGCGCGCCGATCGAGTGCCCGTATCGAGGGTCTTGCCCATGATCATGCAGCGCCGCTCTTGGCTTGTCCTTTCTGCTTGCAGCACGGACAATCCTACTCGCTGGGAATTGCTGTGCAGTTCAATCTCTGAGAGCCTCGGGATGCAATGGGCAACGTGCTAGTTCGTGATATTACAGGGAGCAATACCTATCAAGCCACATCTTAACCGGGCGTTCTGCTCGGCACTTAAACAGCTAGTGCCCTTTGAAGGCGGTTTCTGCTGTTATTATAACCGCCGGAGGATAGACTATGGATCAACGATTCAACGCACACACGCCGGCAAGGGGTGACACTTCATCCTGACTTTCATGATTCAGCGCAATTTGGGCTCGTCAGACTTTCCGAAGAGAGGGCGCGAAATGTCCGATTGCGCTCCCACTTAATGGGATGATGGCCACCCAGATAAAGACGCAGCTGTCCTGCCGAGGCGTGGGTGATGTGGGCGTCTCAGACGAACAAAGCGAAGGGGTCGAATGGTAAGCAGCCGAACCTGAAGGGGCGAGGCGGGAAGCAAGCCGTAATTCGAATAACCGGGAAAAGGTCTAGAGCAAGTGGTATTTCGAGAGCGAGGATTGTAGCTGAACCAGTCTGCAAAGTTTCAGTTGGAAATCCTCTGTAACCCGTAATCATAAGAATTCTTGACGAGTCAACGCTTGCTGGAGCATCTATATCAGATGTTTGATGACTGGTTCCGGTTCGAGGCTGTGAATCATGAACCACAGCGAAACCTGAATTTCATGAGATAAAAATCGTGAAGAGGTTGCTCCCGCATTCAGCGGATGACCAAGTTCCAGCTTTCTTTTTACCAACTCCTTGCCAACCTAACCCCGACCGCCCTTGCTCCCCGCCGAAGGACCCGACCCACTTGGGATTAGCTCGCTGTGCCCACCATTGAGCACAGCCCTCCCGCCCCCCTCTCCTGCCTCAAACAGCGAGACATCCCCCCAACCCCAGGGCCCATCTCGCCTCGACTCCGCTTCCATCCTTTACATAGCGGTCCAACCAACCCTCCTCTTGCAACCCATTGCCATTACCGTATCCTTCTCCACTCATCCGCCCGCAGCACACAGTGTTCGCCAGCCCTTTGAGGGAGTTCACCTTCGACGCACTCGAGTCTTCTGTTTCCCGACCGCGAATGAAGCACAGCCGTTGCATCCTCGAGTGGTAAATCTGTCGACACAGGGGTGCGTCTGCTCGCCACCAGCAATCTGCGATGCTAATGGACGTCCTGCATCGTTGAGTTCACCACAGCGCCACCGAGCCACTATACCATCTCGTCTCTGGCAAGATGACATTTATTGATCCTGCCTTGGTGTTGCAAGGCGCTCGGATAGTCGCGAGACAGGCGACAGAGACTATTTTAACAACCGCATTGTCATCGACATTCGACCCATCGCCCACCACGGACACCAGCAGCTCACCAACCGGATCGCCCACTCTTCAGATCTTGACCACATCATCGGCACCAAACGAAGCCACGACGACTCCGGCTCAGAACACGCAATCGCAGGGAAGTAACAATTCCTCACCGTTACTGTTCTTTGTAGCACTGGGATTTGGCGTTGTTTTCACCAATTTATGGTAAGCATGAGGGAAAGGTATCGAGAGTTATCCGAGCGTTGAGATCTAATGAAGTGATAGGATCATTGTTGGTGTGAAGTATTGCTTCAGATACAATGCCCGCAACCGTCAGATGCGGATGAACGAGGATGGCGAACCGATCAACATGGAGAATATGCCTCGCCCGCATCGCCGCCGGCGCGAAAAGAAATTGATGACAATCGATGAGGTGA
This sequence comes from Triangularia setosa, assembly GCA_033296915.1. NCBI lineage: Eukaryota > Fungi > Ascomycota > Sordariomycetes > Sordariales > Podosporaceae > Triangularia > Triangularia setosa. The sequence continues at coordinate 35,753 of MU866156.1, read as the reverse complement.
ACGAAAAATTCCCGATGCTCAAGTACAAGACATGGGTTGCAAGCCGTGCTCAGGAAGGACTGCCAACACGCGGCGGTGTTTCAAGCCCAAGTCGGCCAAATAGTGTTCGCGACGTCGAAGGCGTGATTTCTGAGCTTCCTAATAAGGAGCGCATGTCTACGGAAGAGCGACCAACAACAAGCGCGACAGCACCGGCAGCAGAAGCGACAACGAAAAATGAAGCCACTACAACTCCTGAGTCAACGACGGCGGCTGCCCAGACTGAGAAGCCCGGGAAACATACTTCGAAAGAAAGCACCTCGAGCTCAATAGGCGGGGCCCAGCCAAGGATTTCCATGGACAGGGAACGAGACGGGGGCGATGATGGAGGTCGAGATGTTGACACCGGAACTCTTCATAAGGCCTCGACGCAGGGCGTGCATGATGATGACGATGAGGATGATGATGAACATATCAATGCTGCCATCCCGCCCGAATGCATGGGCACCTCGGGAGATACCTGTGCCATCTGCATCGACACTTTGGAAGATGACGATGACGTGCGCGGCTTGACTTGTGGTCATGCTTTCCACGCTGTTTGTTTGGATCCATGGCTCACGAGCAGGAGGGCCTGTTGCCCTCTCTGCAAGGCTGATTACTACACTCCCAAGCCACGACCTCCAGGTGCGGAGGGTGCTGATGGTGCTACGGTGATCGCCATCAATTTGGTTGACTCACGCTCAAACCGGATGAACATGCCAAATCGGCCGCGGCGCACGTTCTTTGGCCTCCTGGGTCCTGACAACCGGAGCGAGAGAGAAATGTATGCCAACAACAGACATCAACGTGATAACCGAACACGATCGTCCCGCCCGCGCGACAACAGACGTGACAATAGGACTCGCACGCTAGACAATTCCACTTCTGCTCCAGTCTCAGAAAGCGAGGCCAGCGGCAGTGGTTGGTTTTCTGGTGTCAGAACAGCAATCTCGAGGCTCCCAAGAGGGCGACAGCAAAACACCGATAGCCAGACCACTCCAGCAGCATCGGGCGCCAACCCGGTCTTGACGCCATCTCAACTCGAAGCTGGAGTACAAAGACCATGATGGCCCTGTTGGCCCATACTCGAGAGGAGCTGTGTGTTCATAGCATCACTATTACCCGCATCTATTGATACCCTTATTTCCCACCATGTACATGTATTTTTCTGTTGCCGTCATAACGACAGCTTGGGAGTCGCAATTCGCCCATTTCACCAGTTTCTAGTTTTCCAATTACCAATGCTTTGGAATTGGTAAATACCAACACCGCTGCTCAAATTTCGCTCAATATCAAGTTGCTTCGGAGTTGAAGAATTCGCAATCAACATTTACCACTTATCTCGCACGGTCACGTCAACGTGCGTGATGAAAATTTTGGTAACCTTGATAAAGGACACCAAGACGAAGTAGTGAGTAATGGAGTGGGCGACATAGGCTCAGGCACTCGGGCATCAAGAAGGGGGTAGAAGAGAAGAGGGGGTTTATAGCTGAGGCGCCCAACACATGGCTGCTGGTCGGGCGATTTCTGTGTTCTCCTTTTTTTTTTTTTTTTTTTTTTTTAGCAATTTACTCTGTTTTTCTTGTTTCCGTCTCTGGTTTTTTACGTATGTTGTTTATTATGGGATGGTTTTTTCCTCTGATCGCGTTCCACTCTGTTCCCCCATATTTGGATTCGCATAGCACCATATTGGCTTTTCTGTTTCAAAGGTAACACGGGGGAGGGAGGAGGAGGGGGGGCCGGGGGGGGGGGGATGGTTACACTTGACACACATGACACACAAGAGAAGAAAGGGATAGCATGGAGTTTTTTTTGGGGGCTGGTTTGTTTTTTTAATTGGGATGGAAAGGGCAGGCGGAACAGAATTAAGCTGGATGGGATGGAATGGGATGGACGAGGGTTCACATTTATTTGTACATGTTGAGGATGGGGAAGGGCAATATCGTCGCTCAGAGCAACTTTTGGGACTTGCTATGTGGTCGTAAATTTTGAGCAAGTTACACACAGTAAGAGAAACACTGCAAAGGCTGTTGGTGTGATTGATATCGATGTGAACGTGTGGTGTGGGTATCCTACCACGCTGTCTTGTCTGAATCGCCATGCTAACTTTATCATTCCAGCAGAGGTACCAGTTTCGTTCTTACTTGGTTGAACGTCGTAAAAAAAAAAAGGAGGGAGATGGATGAACATCTGCCAGACTTTTAATCCTTTCCTACTTCTCCCCCATTTCCAAGGTATATCTTTCTTGATCTTCTCTTGTAAAACAACCAATCAAAGATAACTCCCCTTGTGAAACTTTCCCCCAAAATTCGCCGCCTTATTTAGCATCTCCCTCTTCTGCTTCCCGCTCACCACCCCTCCAACCTTCATATCCTTTTCCCAGCTGAAAGCCCTCTTGCTTGGGTCATCTTCTTCCTCATCTTCCTTTCTAGTACCTTTAGTCTTTCGCTCAGCTTTCCTCGCCTGATGCTGTTCCACCAAGCTCTTGCCCCTAGTCTGCTCGGTGTAAGCCTTGATTTTTGCCTCGTCTTCGGCTGTTCTTTTTGACGGGGCCGGGAATGATTGGCCGATTTGTGATCGGGAGGAGGCTTGGTTGTTGTTTGGATCTTCACGACCGAGGACGGCGTTGGCGAGGCGCCGGCGTTTCTCCTCGGGGGTCTCGGTCCATATTGAGCTTACACCACCGGAGGAAGACTTGGATTCGGTGGCGGCGCGGGGGCCGGTGTTGAATTTGCGGGCTTTTAGCTTGGTTGGGTCTGGGGCGCGGTTGGAGGTTTCGGTGGGAGGGGCGATCATCCAGGAGTCGCGCTTGGGGGCTTCTGGTTCGGTGTATTGGGGGGGGAGGAAGGGTTCGTGGGTTTTTGGGCCGGAGTGAGCGGAGCCGGGGAGGGCGGGGCCGTAGTCGTCGGAATCTGAGTCTGAGTCGGGGTTGGTGGTTGGGCGTTCGGAGAGGGGTGCTGGAGGACGGGCTGGGCCGAAGACTCGGCGGGGTGGGGAGGGGGGTTTGGTGGTTGGTTTTGATGAGGGTGGGAGAGCCGGGCCCGGTGAGTCGGAATCAGAGTCGTCGAGGGCGATCTCGTCGTCGTTGGATGGTGGTCTGGCTGGTCCTACTGGTGGACGAGAGGGGCCGGTGGATGGCTTTGCGATGGTAGGATTTGATGGGTTTGACGAAGTTGCTGACGCTGGAGGAAGTGATGGACCTATCGAGGGTCTTGTAGGAGCTGGTGCGCTGGGCCCAAACCCATCATCAGAGTTATCGTCCGGGGGTATTTCGTCGTCATTGTCGCGTCGCGAGACTTTGGGAGGAGGGTATCCTGGTAGTTCATCGTCTTCAGGTGTGCGCTTGCGCTTCTGAAGGTGTGGTGGTAGCTGAGGTCCTATGGAAGACATAGTGATAGTCTTAGATAATTGTCATCGAGCGAGCTAGTTGTTTGTGATGAGGTTCAATGCCTGGTTGAAGGCGGGAGGACGTTCGCGACAACCAGGGGATGATGCAAATGCTCTAGTTGGGGGACTGTTGTTGAGTTTATCGATAAGGCTTGACAGCACTGCTAATTTGAGTGGCTGAGCTCCCACAAGGATGCTGGACATGGGGGGCTCTAGGACCGGCCCAGGGAGCTGGGCTGCACGCGCAATTGCTCCACAGCTTCCAAGGTTACCGGCTCGAATGCGCCAGCCTTCCGAGGGGCCGTATACTCCTGATTCCCATGTACGGAATAGACGAGGAGATCAGGATTCTTTCTATCAAGTCTTCGTACTACCTAGGCTTCTGCCCTCAGCCCTAGAACCTTTGCGCTGTCCCGCAGGCAACGAGGCGTCGTCCCGCCAAGCTTCCACACCCTGATCGAATCTACCCAAGACAGCGAGTGATAACCTTTCTGTGTCGAGTACCTCTGCGCGACATACACATTGGACGGATCTCTGCCCAGCAATGCATTCAGCAGTCAGCGCCAGATGAGTTCGAGTCAAACGCAGGGCAGCGGTGGCCCAGGAGACAATATGGCCGACATCCTAGAACTTGCATCAGAAGCAGATGACCACAGGCCAGGGTCGAGTTCCAGTGATGAGGAGACAATAAGAGGAGAACGTGACAAAGACCATATTGCCGATGCCGCCATACTGGAGGAGGAACAAGACGAGCACCCACCAGCTGATGTTCCAATACCTACTGTCGAGGTCGATACATCTGCTTCCATACCCAACCACTATCGCGAAATTGTAGGAGCTTCGCAGGAAGCTGCTTCAGAAGATGGCTCGACAGATGCCATACCCCGGTTGGCAGCAAGCCCTATTGGTTCTAATCTCTCCATTCCAGATGATACACCATCTGTTCAGGTGTGTTATAATGGCATCGTTGTGCCTGTCACCTAGACTGACCTGTGCTGCAGGGCTCCGTAGTGTCGTCGATGGGTAGCAGTGTTTTGCCCTCGTTCGCTCGCCGACCTGGCATAAGCCCGACACCATCATTCAGACCATTCGACCAGAGGTTCCAATCCCGTATAGCTTCTCCACATCTCAGCTCCCCGCGGCCGTCGTCTCCTGCGTTTCTTGCGGGGCATAGCCGGACGGCCTCCGTGAGCAACCAGTTCCTGCTCGATTCAGGTGAAACAGAGACACCCTCTCCGCCATGGGAGGTTGTGAGATGGACTAAACTGAGGAAGCTGAACAGCCAGGCTTTCTCTGAGGCAGGAAGGAGGAACTTCGGCACTCCGACCTGTCTTGCGGTCACGGCCAACATAGTTATGGGCACATCAAAGGGGATAATTCTGGTGTTTGACTACAACCAAAATCTTAAACTGATTATTGGTCCTGGGACAAAAGGTTCGGGCTAAACGCTATCTGAGTATGAGCATAGGGTGCTAACCTTGTGACAGCTGTTGAATCGGGTCCTATCACATCAATTGCCATCTCAGCAGACCATAGCACTATCGCCGGTGGACACTCAAACGGCAACATCTTCACTTGGGACACCACCCGCGCTGCAAGACCGTTCCTGAGCATACCCCATCTAGACACAACACAGTTGCAGCGCAGGACAGCCGATGGTCATGTCCCCAATGTTGCTATCGCTCACTTGGGATTTCTCGGCACACGCCACACAGCGCTCGTTTCGGCAGATGACCGAGGAATGGCCTTCTCACATCTCGCAACTCGGGGCACAGGAGCGCTAGGAAGGACGGTAAAGACCACTCGAATTCTTGGACGCTATCCAGACTCGAAACCACCAGTTGGAAAGACTCTTAAGCCCAGCACTGTGCTGGGGTTCTCGTCATGCCCACTGGGCAACGTCGAGATGGCTACCGATGGTATGGGCCTCACAGCGATGCTCACCCCCTATTTGCTCGTCATTGTCTCCACTACCCCTGTTGCTCAAACCCAACACAAATCCGCACGTCCAAGAGAGGTTGCCGCCCACAGTGCCATGACAGGATGTCTTGCATGGTTCCCTGCTGTGAAGCTCAAGGTGCCGGATCCTATTACTGGTAGCGAAATCTCCAAAGTGAAACTGGTATATTGCTGGTCAAACGTCCTCACTGTGCTAGACGTGGATGAGATACCACCAGACGACAAAGAAAAGCTGCCCAGTCTCAAATTCAGAGCACGAAGCCGATGGACGTGTGAGGAATCTATTGCGGCTGTTCAATGGCTCAGCAGATCAGTTTTAACGGTTCTGACAATATCTCAGCGATTGATCGTGTTGGAGGACAGAAGTATGCGCATGACGGAAGCTTTCGACTTGATGAACAAGCATATCTACCATGCCGACTTGTTCTCAAAGCAGCTGAACCCATTAGTGGAGCAACTTGACGAACAGGACCCTTCTATGCATGGGGTGGTAGCGGATGCGTTCTACATGAGTTTCAAGGCGTATAAAAGTCGCCTGTTTCTCCTGGGATTCAATGATGTCTCGATAGGAGCACTGTCCAACTGGGCAGACCGCCTGATTGCGTTGATGGAGTCAGGAGACTACGTCGGTGCCATCCAGCTTGCCACATCTTACTACACAGGTGACGCCAACAAGCTCACTGTTGGGCTCCCGGAAGACGCTGACCTCAGGCATTCCATGGTTCAGGACAAACTGATGGAAATTATGAGCGCCTCGCTGAAATATGCCTTTGGCCAGAGGCAAAAACGCAAAGAAAGCGTTACAGATGCTCATCTTCAAGAGTTGGCTGAAACCTGCTTTGTGGCTTGTCAGAGCGTCGGGGACGAAGACTTTGTCTTTGACGAAATGTGGGATTGGTATGAAGATGCCGCGGTTCAAGGCCTTTTCCTGGAAACCCTCGAGCCATATATCCTTGACGGATCTATTACCACAGTCCCTCCGGTCGTGGTCAAATGCATGGTTACCCACTTTGTAAGCAAAGGGCTTGAAAGCCGTCTTGAGGAACTGATATGTCATTTGGACACCTCAACTCTGGATTTAGACCAGATCACCCTGCTTTGCAAACAGCACAGCCTATACGACGCCCTTATCTACGTCTGGAACCAAGCCCTTCAAGACTTTATCACGCCACTGCTCGATCTACTGGCTTTGTTGGTACCACTGATGCAAAACGGCCGTTACTCAGGCTCGGCAAATCCAATCGAGGATGATATTTATGGTGTCAATGCACTCAAGATCTTCCCGTATCTCTCGTATGTCCTCACTGGGCGTGTATATCCGACTGGTGAGGCACTGTCAGAAGAGATTGCCCAGAAGGCAAAGGCAGAGCTTTATTGGCTTCTCTTCTCTGGCAAAAGCATCACTTGGCCCAAGGGTAGCAACAAACGTCTTCATACGAAGCCTTCTCAGTCACTGGAACCATCATTTCCCTACCTACGATTAATCCTCAGCTTCGATGCACCCAGCTTTCTGAGCGCGCTCAATGAAGCGTTCGAGGATTCTTTCCTGAATGATTCGCCTGAGAAGCAGGCGGCGAGCGGCAGCCGACCACGAGATCTTCCGGAAGAGCAAATATTTGGGCTGACCGTGGACAGGCAGTACATTGTTTCCATCTTGATGGAAATTATGAACTCGACGGATTATGAGACCACCGATACGATCTACCTCGACATGTTTATTGCGAGGAATCTTCCCAAATACCCACAATATCTCCTGTTTCCAGGCTCAACTCTTACTAAAGTGCTCACGGGACTCTGCAAGTTTCCTGGTCGAGATCTGGCCGAGGATGCTCAGTTGAGTGCAGAGTATCTGCTTTCAGTGTATCAGCCAGCAAACGTTAACGAGCTTATTCCGCTTTTCAAAGAAGCTGGATTCTACCGCATCTTGAAACGCATCTACAAGAACGACAAGCAATATGGGAAACTCATCGAGACTTACTTTGAAGACCCAGAGGGTCAAGAAGCTGTGTTCAGCTGCATTGAGGTCTGCTTACGACCACAAGCGGGTCTCACACGGCGTCAAGTGCAGGATGCCCATCAAGTCATGAAACAACACGCGGCTCAGTTTGTTGAGATCGACCCTCCCATGGCAGCCAAAACCATCGCAAAAGTTGCACCAGAGCTACATCGCGATATTATCGACTCATCTGATGCGCAACCGGGACTGCAATACTCGTATCTCAAGACTATACTGGAACCACAGACTGAACAACGACCGATTGGGTCGCCAGATCGAGACTTGGTGGAGCAGTATTTGCGGCTTATGTGCAAGTTTGATTCAGCACATGTATCCGACTTTGTTGGGTTAGTTCAGTCTACGAATCTGCGGCTTGAAAATTTGCTTCCAACCATGGAAGAAACAGGCGTTATTGACGCAGCTGTCATACTTATGGCCAAGGAAGGCCAAGTGCAGGAGGCAATGGGTCGCTTGGTTAAGCACCTCGGGACACTGGAATCTGCTCTTCAGGGCCTGCTCGCAGGTTCTGAACCTGAATGTGACACCGATCAACTCCACGAGTCAGTAGAAGAACTGATGGAAGCCTTGAGGAAATACATTCTTGTCGGTATTTGGCTTTGTCAGGGGCAAACTAAGACTGTGCGAGAAGCCAACTCTGGTCGCCGACGACAGAAGCTAACTCTTGACGACGCACTCTCCCCTGATGAGGTCCTCTGGCTTGACTTGATCGATATAGCCGTATACATCACCAAACAGATCTCTACGGCTCTGCAGCTATCCCCGGCGGATACCCCTTCAGAGAGCGAGAAACCCGGCTTGCCACTAGGAGAAAACGATAAAATCATCACCCTTCTCCGCTCTCTAGTCCAAAACACTTTTACGGCGCTACTCACATCCACTTCAACTCCATCATCTTCCTCGACCACCACTGCCGGAATGGGTAGCAACCTGTCGTTCCTTCGGATCTTGAGGGCGTTCCTCACACGTGCTGCCGCCTCATCACCCAATTTGGCCGACCTCCGCTCCGTCCTGTCGTCCATATTTGCAGCGTATGCGTACGAGGAATCTATCCTCCGACTGTCAAACCGGCTTCTTGAGCGCAGTTTATTTGTTAGCGTAAACAAAGCTGTCGCACTTCGACAGCGCGGGTGGCGTCCACGAGGGTCAACCTGCGAAGCTTGCAGTCGCAGAGTCTGGGGCCCGGGGGTGGCTGGGAATGTTTTTGAAGCTTGGGAAGAAAAGCAAGCCCTGGATGAGAAGAAGAGAAAACAGAGAAAGGCACTGCTGTCACCAAATGGTGCTTTCAACAACGCAGGCGAGGCTGGTAAAAATGATGAAGAGGAAGCGTACGTTGGCAAGGGCAAAGGAAAAGGAAAGGCTCCCAGTCCTAGATTAAGGCAAGAGGATGTAGCAGTCAGTATCAGTGAGGTTCAAGAAGCTGAAGACCCCCGGGAGGGCCGGCCTGATGATGCTGTTGCTCCTAGAAGGAGGGAGCAGCCACCATTAGGACCGTTGGTCCTACTTGCGTGTAGACATATCTACCACAAGCGTTGCTTGGAGGAGCTGTTGGCGAAGGATTTTCAAGGAAAGGAAAAGGATTATAGGTGTCCTATTGATGGGTAGGATACTTGAGTGAGTCTTGATGGGTTGGTGGGTGATACCAGGCATTTAGTTGTATATATTTATGAATTCAATACCATTACGTTGGCCGAAGAAAGGGGTAAATTACGGTACAGAATACACGTTGCGGTAAGTTACGTGGTCCATGCGCGCTGGGCGCTGATCAGTGGGCCACCCCCCAGAATCTTGGCGCTGTAACAATCCGTTCCTGACCCCTGCTCTAAGTAGCCCCTGGTTTGAATTCGAGATCTCGTCTCTCCATTTTCCAACACACACGCTTCACGCCCACCCAATCCCCACACATGCGGTTAGAATGTCCATAACATCCGAAGAAGAAGTCGAAGAGGTCGCGCCCCCCCTCTCTGACTCCCCCTCTCACAACGACTCTTCCGACTCCAACGGCGGCGGTCTACATCAACACCACAACAACCACGAGCATCACAACAACGGCTCAACCTCCCCCTCCGCCACCTCCAACCCCGGCTCCGACTACGAGGGTGAATACGTTTCAGACTCAGACTTGTCCGACGACGGCGATGACGATGGCAACCCCAATTCCTTCCCCCCCGCAGCCCCCTTTTCGCAACACACCTTCGCGCCCCCGTTTTACGGCCGCCCGCCCACACCTCTACCCCCTTCACCGTCTCTAACCTCTCTTTTACGACCTTCAAGACCTACCACCCCTGACGCCTCAGACGACGAGCACGCCGAACCGTTGCCGCGAGCAAGACCAAAAGTCCCAACGTACGAATACTACGGCTTTGTCCTCTACCTCTTTAGCAGCCTCCTATTCCTATTCTATCTCCTCTGGAGTTATCTCCCGTCACCATTTTTACACGCGTTGGGGATATACTACTATCCCAACCGCTGGTGGAGTTTAGCTGTCCCAAGTTTCATCGTCATGCTGCTGGTGTATATATATGTAGCGCTGGCGGCGTATAATGTCGAGATCTTGACGCTTCCGATGGGGAGCATAGAGACAGTGGTAGACGAGGCTGCGCAGGTGGCGGTGGTGGATTCGAGGGGGAGGATCAAGGCGATTGGGAAGAGGGGGAAGGAAAGGGGGGAGCAGGGGGGGCATAGGAGAAAGGGGTCGGGGAGGAGTAACAGGGATGATGATGGGGGCGGACATGGTGGGTATAATGGGGGAGGTGGTGGGGGGCTGGACTGGAGGGAGGTTTGGAATGAGGGGACGGATGCGGTGATGGATGTACCGCTGGCGGGGGTTTGTGAAGTGCTTTATGGGTATGGGAATGGGGAGGAGGAGGATACGGGGGATGTGATCACGAGGGTTTAATTGAGAGAGGGGGAGGAAGGGCGTTTGGGTTAGGTAGATTTGGCAATTGATACCCTTTTATTTACAGCGGCGATGGTGGCAGCGAGCGAGTGTTTGGCTTTGTCAAGGGCTTTGTCAAGAGCTTTGGAGCGGCGGGGAGTTGATGGGAAATACAGCGACTTACAAGTTGAGCAAACCAAATGTTTGAGCATGGATAGGCTTGGGCATGTGCGTGTAGAATAATGCGGTGGCTGCTCCAGTAGGTGGAAGGAGTGCATGGTATATATATTAGGCCCACGTTGCTGGAATTTAACGACATCTACCCGTACCACTCCCAGTTCAAATGGTCGAGCGGTATGGGTGAATGAGGGGTCACTCTTAGTCCGGGAGGGAGGTACAGGTGCTTGTGCTTGCCTTGGAAGCGCCGCTCATTAGGATGTCCCCGTTCGATTCTTCGCACGCCATCCACGATTTGATAAACCTACTGGGGTTAGCGTAGTTGGTTTCCCCCTTGAACTGGGAGGGGGGCCGGTGAGCTTTTTGTATTTCTCTTTTAGAGTCTTTTTTTTTCTTTTCGATGTAGACATGTCCTTTTCTTGGCCAGAAGGTCTTTATCCTTCAAATGACAACAAACCGGGCCAAAATCAGTATATCGAAGTCGCATGCTCTGGCTGTGGGCACGACGATGCGGTGTGGATGGAGAGGCAACACGCTTCTGCAGGAAATCACCCCGAACAACATAACCTGCTTGCGACAATAAGTACACCAAGCAACTAATCGCAGTGCAAGTTCTGTGCATACGAAAATCTCGTAATTCAAGATCATACATCACGCATGTGACCGAAATATCCGTAGGTAGTCGTGGGGAGGGAGTCACAAGTGGGGTACGTTGGATCAGGAAGGAGGCAAGGAGGACAAGCTTCGGGATGAGCATCAACTGCCCTGTATCCAGACTTGCACTGCCAAACAACTGAACACCACCCCAACCTCACGGACTACAGCAAAAAAGCAAGTATCGATGGTCTCACTCACTTCGGATGCTGCCCTCAAGGAGCAGCTGAAAAGCAAATTCGTGGCCAAGACCCTCGACCAAGTCCCCACTCCTTCGGTGATTCTTGATCTGGCCAAACTCGAGACGAACTGCAATGGAATGCTGGAGGCCACGGAGAAACTCGGTCTGCTCTGGAGGGCTCACATAAAGACTCACAAGGTATCTTGAGTTACTTGAGCTGAGATGCAGGCCATGAGCTAATAACACCGCCCAGACAACCGAGCTCACCCGCCTCCAAGTCGGCGATGACAAGTCCACCCCTGTGAATATCGTCGTCTCAACCATCATCGAGGCAGAGAATATTCTTCCTCTCTTGAAAGAATACCAGTCAAAGGGGAGAAAAGTCAACGTACTCTTCTCCTTCCCCCTCTTCCCCTCCGCAGTCCCCCGGCTGGCCAACCTCTCCGCCCAGCTAGGACCAGACTCTATCTCTCTCATGATAGACCACCCTTCCCAACTCATCTCCGCCTCCGCTATCGCCCACATTACTGGCGCTTACCCGCCCTTGGTATTTATCAAGATAGACGGCGGCTACCACCGGGCAGGCGTCGAGCCATCTCCGAACTTCACCAATGCAGAGTCAACCCAAGAGACCACACACCCGGCCGAGATCCTCATCGATGCTGTGCTCTCGGCGGAAAAGGAAAACAAGTGCGTCCTGCACGGAGTGTACATCCACGCAGGTCACAGCTACGGCACCAGGACCGACTGGGCAGCCCTGGGTTACCTATCTGAGGAGTTTCAAACCAACCTTGATTTCGCCGAAGCCATCAGGAAGCGAAGCCCGGGCCACAAGCTGGTCTTGTCTGTTGGTGCAACACCCACAGCAACTACGATTCAACATCCGGATATCGTGTCATCCGAAGCCAACGGTGACAGCTCGGTGAAGAGATTGAAGGAGTTCATCACCAAGTGGACAGAGGGAGAGAAGGGGTATAAACTCGAAGTCCACGCTGGCGTTTAGTATGTTCCCATTTAGCCTTTTCTTCCCTCAGGATCACAACTAACATGAAATCAGCTCAACCCTCGATCTCCAGCAACTCGCCACCCACGCGCGAGACTCCTCCCTCCTCAAGGCCAACGACATCGCCATCAGCATCCTAGCCGAGGTAGCTTCACGTATGTCGTTTTCTATTTTTATTTTATTTTTATTTTTCAAAATCGCGACAGAGCCACGCTAACACAAGAGAAGTCTATCCCTCCCGCGGCAAAACCTCCACAGCCGAAGCCCTCATCAATGCCGGCTGTCTCGCCCTAGGCCGCGAGCCCGTTACCGACAAGGGCAACGTCCCCGGGGTAGACTACTCAGGCTGGGGCTTCGTCATGCCCTGGGGTGGCACCCTCAAATCCAACCCCGTTCCAGGTCCCGACTTCCCCCGCGTTCACCCAGGTTGGCAAGTTGGGCGCATCTCCCAGGAGCACGGCATTCTCGTTTGGGACGGCAAGCCCGAAGATGAGATCCCGCTGGAGTATGGTCAACGAGTGCGGGTGTGGCCTAATCACAGCTGCATCGCGGGGGCGTGTTTTGATTGGTATTTGATTGTGGACAGCAGGAACACAGGGAGAGAGGATGAGGTTGTTGATGTTTGGCCGAGGTGGAGGGGGTGGTAAAGGTGGAGGATCCAAAGGTAGGGAGATACAATGAAGTGTTGAAAGCAAGTCACTCAAGGGAAGGGTATAAAATACTTATTTTAGCTGTTCCTAAGACCAAAAACTATCAAAAGCCGTTTTGAACACTATCTGAACCAGAGAGCACAAAGGGGCCGCTACTTTTGTCTTCAGGTATTGGGCCAGTGTGGCATCATCCCCTGCACACTCTCATCCCACTTATATATGGGAGCTTGTCCCTTCTTCTTTGCTTCCTCCTTCTACGCCCGCTCCCTCTCATCTCGCCTTTTCTTGGCTTGCTCCTCTCGTTCTCTCGCTTCTTGGAGGTGCTCGAACGCAACAGCCCTGTTCTTAGTAGCGCAAGTTGCTTCGGTCCGCAACCGGATTTGGCCACCCTAGGAACAATTTCGTTAACACAACCAGCTCCCTACTCGTTCTGGCAGGAGTGATCGGAGCACAGGACAAAGGAAAAATAAGGAGAATCTCTCACTCACTCCCTACTTGCAGCGCTTCTCCACGACTCCAGGCCCATTCTCCTCGTACTCCTTTCTCGAGATCCACATCTGGTGGAATGTGCCCAGACTCCCGAGGATGCTGCCACCAATCCAGGCGCCGAACCGCCTCTCGCTACTGAGGCCGGCGGCGTGGATCTTGACCTTGACGCTGGGGAACATGGCCGTGAGCTCGTGGTTCAGGCGGTCGTTGAATCCTGGCAGCAAGCTTGTGCTTCCGGTGACAACTACGTTGGCCAAAAGGGCAGGCCGAATGTCGACATCAATCGCGTCAAGCGCTGCCTTGATCAAACCGGGAACCGTCTGAGCCTTCGTGATCTTTCCTTCCTCAGTGGCGCTGGGGAAAGCAGCATGGTCGTCCCACATGCCCTCGGCAACCTTGAAGCGTTGGTCGCGCCACATCTGGTTGCTCCCATCTGGCATCTCAAACACACGACCAGGCAGGCTCTTAGCATAGTCCTCGTTTCCTTGCGCGAGATACCTTCCAGGACCCCTCCAAACTTCCACAACGGACTCCTTGAACTCGGTCAGGACCCTCTCCTCCTCATACGTCCTGAATGACGGGGAAATCTGGAAATCAAAAGTCCTCAGTCTCGCTTCAGCAGGTTGCCCAGCCTCCACAGGCTTCTTGTTCTCCACCATGAATGTCGGCACGACCTCCACCTTGGGCTCACTGGCCTCAAAGAGCGACCTGATCTGGCTACTGAGCCATACACCACCGACGTGCGACCGCTGGACACTCCGCTTGAGCACCATTCCGTCAAAAATCGCCGTCACACTCGTATTAGATCCTCCTACATCCAGCACCAACGCCGTCGCCTTCCCTGCTGCAAACGCAGCCAACACTGGAGTCTTGCTCAACCAAAACGCAGGGCACGCCCAATTCTCCATGCAAATCTCAATAGCCTTTTCCCTCTGCTTCGGCGAGTTCCACGCCGCCTCCGTCATCAAAAGCGGATTCTCCTGCATAGGCTTCTCGTAATTTTCCGTCTCGTCCAAGTCGGCCTCGTCGGCCATTTCCACATCTTCTCCCTCGGCGGCAGCAGCTGGTTTGGACTTGTTGTTCAGGCCGTTTTTGCTGGCGGGGGTTGGCCGGGGGACGCCGAGGCGGTTGATGAGGGCGTGCTCCCAGATCTTGGTGGCGGCATCCCAGTCCTCGACGACGCTGTCGCGGTTCATGTAGTTGCGGATTTCAAAGTCGGCGCGGGGGATGATAACCTCGTCGCCGAAGAGGTCGCGCTGGGAGGAGGTGATGTGGCCGTAGAAGGAGGGGAGAACTTGCTTGGGCATTTCTTCGCCTGCGAAGCCGGCGCGGGTGTTGATGTAGCCTGGGTCGAGGACAATAGCGGAGACTTCGTCTGAAGGTGCGGGTGGTTAGTATGAGACCGTGGAAAGGGGGGGGAGATGATAGAGCATACCTCCGCCGTAGACGTCCGTCGGTTGTACCGACGAGGGGAGTGGTTGCTGTGCCATTTTGTGTGTTATGTGTGATGATGAGATTTGCAGTGATCGATTGAACCTCTGAAGAGAGGATAATGTTCTGTTTAAGCAGAGGAGAATGTAATTAAGTTCGGTGTTTGGAGCAAGTTGCAAATGACGGAAAATCGGTCGCGTAAAGAATGATTGAGCTTCTCCAAATTCGAGAGGCGGGCGCAGAGCTACAAGGAAAGGCGGCGCGTTCTGCTCTTAAGAGAAAATAGTGGGGCGTAGAAGTCTTGGCAGATATTCCCGCTGAGTTCAACACTGAGCCTCACTGAGCTGTTTGTACCTTGATGGATTTTGCAGTTCATAAACTCAGAGCTTAGGCAGCGACCACAAAACTGGCAATCATGAAGATTTCTCCTGTTGCACCTTTTCTATAAAGGACCTCACCTCCCTCCTACATTCTCACCTTCAGTCAAACTGTCAAAAAGCACGGATCCGAAAACTAGAAGCCAGCCCGGGAGCCCAGGTTTCGGCACCAACTTTGAAGCCCCACCTGGAAGTGAAGCTGGGGAAGTCCCTTGCCTGCGAAGCTAGTTCTTGGCGCGACTGCTTCCCACCGCGACTTGACAAAGGCAATGAAGCCGCAGCAGACACTCGCAACGAAAAATTGCCAACCGTTGATTCACCTTCGTCTTCAAACATCCGACACTGCTACGGCACCCGAGGGAAATGAAATCTAGGCAGCCGGCGCTGAAAACGATGATATAACCTTTTACGACCCAGCGCATTCCAAACTAGGATCTGAGCTGCGACCTCGCACCTCACCGTACCCTCGACTCACCCATCTTATTCCCACTATTCCAACCGCTACCACCGACACCATGGCGGTCGACGAGGTCGATTTCACCAATCTCAACGATGAGGCCTGGGCCGATGTCGAAGCTCGTGACGAAGCTGCCATCAAGAAGATCAACAGCGCTTTCCAGGATAACGAACTCAATGGCATCATCGGCAACGTCGCATCCGGCGGCGCCATCGACCAGGCCAACAAAGCTGACGATGCTATCGACTTTGAAGACATGGATTTGAGCGACGAAGATGACCTACCTGAGGAGGAGGAAGCGACCGGGCCGCCCTTGGACGTTAACGACGATGAGGACGATCTCTTCGGCGACGCTGGCTTCAGGTCATCCCCCGAACCCGCCGACGGCGCTGATGAGCTGATCGACGACAATGATGCCGATTCGAATGCTCCCGATGCCGACGGTATGGATATTGACGAACCTGGCAAGTCTCTGGAGGAACTGAGAGCGATGAACTTCGATTTTGATCATGATCCGGGCCTCGACGAAACTAACCAAGACCCCAACATCCCAGCCCCGGCTGAGAATCTCGTGGAAGCCGTCAAGCAAGCCTACCCAGGATTCAAGGAGAATTCTGTTCTGCCCTGGAACGAGCTTTTGCGCCCCAAAGTCGCCACCTGGATTTCCAAGAAGCCTTTAAAGCCTCCCAAGCATCTCGTGCCCAACAAACTTAGTCTGGATCTGGAGGCCGATCAGGAGAAGCTTTTCAGAATTCCCGGAACTGCCTTGATCCCGGTATTCCAAAGGATTAGAGATGCTGAGGGGCGTGGCTTGTGGTCGCTAGAAGAGTATGAGCCTTTGGAGCAAGCCGATATCGAGGTGTTTAACCTGGACGATGACGAGTCTAGCGATGAGGATATCGGCGGTTACACCCTGCGCGATATCGCACTTGTTTGTGATGACTGGGACAGCGCCGTCGGACTTGCCGAACTCCAAAACCATGTCGACTCAATCACTCAAGACAGGCACATTAAGTCTGAGCCTGACGAAGATGAGGAGGACGATGAGTGGGATAGAATGTTTCTTGATGGCCAGCCTGCCCCTAAGAAACGGCGGCTAGAGATACCTAAAGGTCTCCCGCCTATCGCGACTTTTACGGCGCCCAACTTTGACAACTACGAAGAGGCAGCCTCTAAGCTCGGAAAGCGCGTTATCTTGGACATGAACGACCCGTTCCTTCTTGTGGACGATGTCGAATCGTCGGAACGAGCTGCCAAGAGGCGCAAGACTCAGCACAAGACGGTCCGCCTGGCAAATGGACGCCTTGGCCGCGAGTTGACCCAGCGATTCAACTTTTCTTCGGACCAGGCCTACGATGCTCTCAAGGAAAATGCCCAGAGCAAGGTTCGCGCGACACTGGCTCCCATTCCTGTCGAGCACAGTATGCCTGCTCAGCGCCTGTCTTGGCCCTATTACAAGGTCAAGCTTACTGCCAGCGACCCACACAGTTATCACCGGCCACAATTCCACCCAAAGAAGGATAATCAGCATCTCATCAGGTTTTCAAAGCCCCAGCCTACAAAGCGCAAGTTGATGAGGGCCAAGAAGATTCCTGAGGCCTTCAAATCATCTGCGGACCTTTCTATGAACGACAGTTCGACCGCCGTACTGTTGGAGTACTGCGAAGAGGTTCCTATTGTGCTTTCCAACTTTGGCATGGGCCAAAAGATCATCAACTACTACCGCCGCTCAAAGGGCACTGACTCCAACTCTAAGGGAGAGAAGAGGGAGCTCGGCGAGAATTGTGTTCTGATGCCGGAAGATCGGTCTCCGTTTGCCATGGTCGGCCAGGTACATCCGGGCGAAACCGTGCCTACTTTGCACAACCAGATGTTCCGAGCCCCCATCTTCAAGCACAGCCCGAGGAAAACCGACTTCCTCGTTGGTCGTAGCTCCACAGGCAAATCGGGGGCGAGCTGGTACATCCGCAACATTGATCATCTCTTCGTTGTCGGTCAGATCTTGCCCTCCATGGAGGTGCCAGGGCCCCACTCTCGGCGTGTCACCAACATTGCCAAGAACCGGCTCAAGATGGTCTCGTTTCGTCTGCTTCGCAACAGCGACAATGTCACGCTCACTGATATTACAAAGCATGTTGCTGAATCGAACGAGTCTCAGAACCGCCAGAAGCTCAAAGAGTTTTTGGACTTCCGCAAGGAGCAACGTAACTGGACACTCAAAGCGGGCGAAGAAATGCTGCCCGAAAGCGAGATCCGGTCGCTTGTGCGGCCTGAAGAGGTCTGCCTGTTGGATGCCATGCAGGTGGGCGCACATGAGCTTGAGAACGGCGGCTATGAAGTTAATGACAACATGGTCAACGATGAGAATGAAGTCGGTGACGAGCTACCTCCGGACGCACTTGCTAATAAAATGGCGCCGTGGAGGCTCACCAAGGCTTTTATTGATGCGAGCCATGGCAAAGCCATGATTGCTGTTCATGGTGCGGGAGACCCGACGGGCAAGGGTCTCGGCGTCAGCTATCTCCGCACGTCAATGAAGGGTGGTTTCCTGGAGCAGCTTCAAGGTCCCAATGCTACATCAGCCGATGCCATAGAGCGACAACGGAAGGCTAACGGTGGGCACATGTACAATGTAAAGAACCAAGACACGCTGTACACAGAGGCTCTCAAGGACATCTGGAACCGCCAGCGGGAAAGCCTGCAGGATGCGCAGGAGCATGACGACGACGACGTTTTGGCTCAGGAAGATGAAGATGATCGCTTCAACACACAGAGCCAAGTTCCTGCCCACCCGGCTGTCCCCGACGGTGTCAGCCAGATCAGCCAAAGCCATACCAGCGCTGTGGGTGGTGGCAGAAAACTGAAGATCACTAGACAAATCAAGGATGGGAGCGGCGAGATCAAGACTGTTGAAGAGGTCGTTCATGATCCTGTGGTCATCAATCAATACCTAAAGAGGAGGCGCCAACAGGCCATGGAGAAACTCGAGTATGTCGCTACCTTAGGAAGTAGTCAACCGGATTGGAACCTTACTGATATGATGTTTCTAGCTTTGATAACCTCAAGCTCACCGGAGACAAAGAAACCGACAAGCTTATACTTGAGAAGTCAGCTTTGTCCTACCATCGCTGTCATATTGTTGTAGTAACTAACTTAATTTTTAACAGAGCGGCGATTGAACTCGAGCGTCTAGAGAAGAACAGGTTGCGCACCGCGAAACGTACTAAACAAAAGGATCTCCAGCAGCGCATGAAGGAGGGTGGCGACGGTCCCGGTTCGCCCGGTCCCAGCGGCGAGAAGATCACAGGCACGACGAGGAAGTGCGCCAACTGCGGTCAGGTTGGCCATATCAAAACCAACAAAAAGTGTGTATGCCCCAACCCCGAATGTGACTCTTTCGGCAATGAGGAGCTGTGGGAGGAGGTGGAAGAGGAGGTTCAGCAGCCCAAGGTGAAGCCGAAGGAGAAGCGCAAACCCTGGAAGCGTCTGACAGCTCGCAAAGAGCAGGAGCTGGATACGGAGCGGAATAGGCTTCTCACGGATGCTTCCCATTGGTAAGGTTTGGGCTCTTATGATGTTGCTTTGACAGGAGTCTGGTCAGCAACTGAAGAATGGCGTGGTTGGGGAGACGTAAACCGCCAATTATGATTGTGGAAGAGCTGCGAGCAATGATTTTCACACTTTTTCTTTCTTTTATCATTCTTATTTTTCTTTATTTTTTCTTTTTCTCTGTTTCTTACTGTCAACATCTCACTTGCGTTTGCTTAACACTTTGCTGACATTTACCCCTCTCAAAAGACTTTGCCCGCTTCTTAATGGATCTCGACCACGCGAGCAGAACCCCGACGACGCTGCTGGTCTTGCATCTGGCAATGCACCTGTTGCGGCCAGCTTCATTCTTTGAAAAGAAGATTGTTTTGGTCATTGCAAGGTGGGATGAGTGATAATGCTTGGAGAAGGAGGAAGCGGGGGGACGAATGAGCCATGGATGGGTTGCGATGCTGACTTGCAGTTCTAATTTGGAACCATCGATTACATCACCCTTCTTAGATAGGGGCACCAGCACGGTAGTCACGCAATCTATCTGCGACAATCCAGCTCTCGATCATCTCTGGGGCACGACCGAGTCAACCGGGTTGCCGATCAGGAGAGCAAGGTTAGGGAGGGGGCAATGGCGATTGTGTGTGTGTTGGGGGTCTTCTGGGTTACGCCTTGCATCATACCCTCTTTGGTTTTTTTTTTCAGCAGGCGTTTGCTTTAATTTCTGTATGGGGGCAAAATTTGGGAGGAGTAACACTGGGGGATCAGGGGGATGGGATTTTTCATGGTTTAACAAAAGAAGGTGGCGGTTCAGTCCTACATTATATTCGGGCGTTCAAAGGGACGTAGAGAAAAAAGGGACGGCGTTTTCCACGGATTCATCAGGTAGAGTCTTTTTCTCACAGCATAGGAGGCTTAGGTTTTGGTGGTGCTCTGGGGTTGTTTGGAAGTTTCACAATTTGAAAGTTGCATCAAGAAAGAAGGGGTGTTTTCTGAGTGGGGGAAGCCAGGAGAAGAGCACACATATTTTTGATGTATTCCCAATATCTGTCTGTGTGTATTGTACATATTATGGGAATTGTGCATCATGAATGCATATCATGTCAAGCTTATCACTAGACTTAGGCACCTGGTAGTCAATCTACTTGCCACATGCCTGTTATGTTGAAGGAATCGGACAGTTGGGGAAAGGGGGTAAGTTGGAATCGGTTGAAGGGTCCAAGAAAAGAAAGTTGGAGATGCCGAACGTCGGTGAGTGATGTCGTCAGGGCTGGTAATGATGCCAAAAATGGCTACTTAACAGAGCCGGGATATTGGTTTATGTTTATCGCTATAAGTGTGCGTGGGGGAGGTGATAGGTGCGGGTGGTAGTTACACAAGACCCGACCGTCGCAGCCGTTCGTCCCAAGAACCACACAGCACAAAAGAATCCAAAAAGACAACAACAAGAGCCGGTTGGATGCTAGGTTTTCCAGATTGGGAGAATATGAGGAGGGGGGGCTGTCATCTTGATCAACCCTCGGCTCTGTCTATGAGAGGCAAGGGGGGCTAATAGCTGTGCCTGGAAAGTGCGCAATATTGGGGTAGGCTGTGGGAGATCTTGGAAGAGTTGTGGAGGGGGCAATAGATTTGATATCCACAAAAATCCTGGCGTTTAGCTGTGTTGTACGTGAGCTGGTTTGCCCACATTCTGATCGGTAATGCTTTGCTCAGGTGCTTAGGATAGAACAGAGGTTGAGCGTGTAGGATGATGATCTTTGGATATCCCCCTGAATCCCAGCAGTTGTATGCAACGAGATATGTCGTTGGCTCGCTGGTATTGTCTGGGAGAATATATTGAATTCTATCTTCGGGCTTGTGAAACTGGGGAGATGATGACACCGCATGTTCCGGTACAGGCTGCGGCAAGAATATCCATTTCCAGGGTTTTCAGCCTTATCAAGGTTGTCTTTTTTTTTTTTTTTTTTGATCGGTGTGTGTACCTAGGTGGCGATGATGTAAATGTAGTAGATGGTGATTTGATAAGGCTGATCATGTTTTCTGCTGAGTGCAACATCTCATTGGCCCAGACTTCCCCAGCCTCTCGGCCGACAGCAAGACAAACCCTCCGGATCCGCAGTGCGAATCTACAAAGTTCGGACCACTACAGTAGAACTCGGATCACACGGCCCTCACACCTGGCCTTGTGCCTTGCGCCTTGCGGGAGGGTGAAAACCGATGACCGGCCAGTTGGTTCATCACTCTTTCGCTGACCCTTGCCTGGCCTAGTCTGGTCTGAGGTAGCCCAAGATTTCATGCCTGCCGGCTCCGAAATACGATGTGTTGGTCTCTCTTTTGGGCCATATATGGCCCGGCGGTTCGGTCAGTGTAAGGCTAGGTAAAGGTCTAGATTCTTGGGTTCAAGTTATGCCGCTAAGTGGCCATGCTGGAAAGGAGTGTAGATCCCATGATTTTGCAACGCTGGAGATCATGGAGTAAAACGGAAAAGAGAATGAAGGGCTTGTGTTGTGCCGTCATCTTGCTTGGAGATGTCCCGTGTCTCCCGGCATGTTAGAAAGGGGGGATGGTGTAAGTCGGCGCTTGCGCTTGCCTGGTCTTCACTCAAAACAGACGACAGACGCGCTGCCGTCCCAATCGGCACTCACAGGATTCGCTACCGAGCGATCGCAGACACACAGATCTCTTAATTTGGGCTTTGGGGATCTAAGTTTGGGGGCAGAGAGGGAGGGGAGACAATATCACGTACACCATGTGTGGGTAGCAGTCGGTGAGGTCTTGGGAGATGGTGACAGTGAGAAAGGGGAATGGGTTCACTGGAGGTGGGTACACACAACGGTGGTATATTGAATGGATGGGATGATGGTTGGCTGGAGTGACAGTGTTAGGATGTATGCATGTGGTGGAGTTGGTGATGATGTTCCTGGTTCGGATGACAGGAAAATAGACTATAGCAACAACCAAATAGACGAGGCCAGCGGATGAGGTGATGGTGGGTGGTGATGATAATGTGGAAGGTGCAGAGTGCATGCCGGGGGATCAACAGAGAAGTATTGGAAAGCTTATTTTTGCTATGTTTATCATCGTCTGTGTGTGCCTGGGTCGTGTTAACCGCCGAACGTTGCGAACCGGAGTTCTGGGTCGATATTGAGAGGTCAACCGTCTTGAATGGGACGGGACGGATGGTGGGTGAGGGTGGGCAAGCTTCCCATTTGCGGGAAGAAGATGCGAAGATGCACCGCTTATTTTTCAAAGCACCAGAGGTAACGCGTGTGACAAACTGCCGTCGAAGTGGTGATGACTACGAATTGATTGATTTGCCAAGCTACAATTGCTACAAGGAAGTCAGTGTCAAGTCGGTGACAACAGAAAGGCGGGCAGGTTGAAGATTGAGCAGCGAATCAGATGTCTCATGGCAGCTCAGACCCCAGCGAATTCTAAGAATAGAAATGCAGCTAATTAGCCCATATCAGGACTTAACATCTCGCGGCGCTTACGAACAAAGTGGGCAAAATTCCATGTCACCAATCACCTGCGGCAGAGCACGAGGTTACATCGCTGGGCGGACAGGGTTCAGGAACCACAACCCTCAGTGCCGTTGAGTTGCTTTTTGTCCCTCATTCTGCTTGCGTTCCTGGGTCGCTGGGGATGCCCAGACGTTGAATTCAACGTCGGAATCAGACGTCCCACCTTTTCATTCCGGGTTAGCAGCATGAACCAGGAGATCGAGGTTAGATCCGGAGCTACATGGCTTCGGTACTGCTCTGATGGTCTCGATCCCACCCCGATATCGATATCTTGGCGTCCTCTTACAAGTAACCGAGGGGGGAAATGGGAAATGTGGCCCATTGGCCTGCAGATGGGCGAGCTGCAGGCTGGGTGAAGCAATCAATTTGATGATAGTCTGGGGGTTGGTAGTGACAGGAGCGGACCGGCAACGGTGGCTTCTCTCCCGAAGCTGGAACGGACTTCTGGTTCCAAAGCAGGACCCCTCATCAACCGGTTCCGTGGGTTCGAAACAATGCAACGGGCGTAAAAATCATACCGCGCAATTACTCGGCAGCCAGATAGGCGAGACTGGCACAAGAGCACGAAGCGGAAGAGGGGTCCTCCTCTTTTCTCCTTCTCTTCATCCTGTTTGAATGTAAATGTTTGAAGTTGATGACAGCCGAACCGGGAAGGAGGGGTACGGTCAGCCTAGAGCTCCCGCGACCTGTGCGCCAACCTGTAACTCGTGCACAGTGTACTCCACCGGTTTAAGGGATGGCGGTTTGGGGCTGGTGGCTTCGCATGGCTTTGCTGTGAATCATCACGACCTAGGGAAGAAGATGGAGGAGGGACACAAAACCCTGTAAAAGAATATTCTTCGCCAACCGGAGCGATGGGACCATTTCAATATGTTCTGCACTACTCATTTGAGCCGAAGTGGTTGATATGGCACTGGAGTTCCATTCGGGTATATTGGATGATTTGCAGCAACCAGCAAAAGCTTACAGAAAAGTATGTACCTGCCCTGGTGCCAAGAACTCGACTTGAGCCTTTCAGGGCCTGTCCTCCGTCTTTTGTTCACTGTCAAGGCAATGAAAGCTCGAGTCTACACCACGTTTCAGACATGACATTTCTAGGGACAATAGAGCGCTGACTTAAGGAAAGAATCCATCAAAGCCGTCCTCCTTGCCGTTCATTGTGGTTCCTGGATATTGAATCTGCTGGATAGATAGACTACAGCAGACTACTGCACAGTGCTGGGAGGTATCCATAGCGGCGGCCGCATGGCACCCAAGTCCGAAATGCCCGACCCTGTTTCCTGTATAGGCTTCTAGCCAATACGCTGCGTCTCCGAGAGGGCTACCAAAGCTTCAGAGCTTCTCTGACCTTTTCTCCTCCCATCCCCCAAGATTCTATTTTTGGATCTCTCTCTCGAACTGACATCGAACGCCGCAAGTTGCGTCGAGTACGTATCTTTTGCGACCCTGGCCCAGAACAAAGGAATTGACGTCGGCCCATCGAAACCTACTACGGCTGCCAATTCCGAAGGCACAAAAAGACGTTGGACCGCCCTTCATCGCCATTGTCGCGGCCCGTTGTGTTCACGCTTCACGGCTTCACGGAGGACCAGACCAGCCCCAGGTCGACATACCCCAGACCCCATCTCCACCATCCGCCCACTTCGAAGCTATCCACAGATAGGATAGCCGTTTGACCCTGCATACCTGTGGACTTGTCGCCAAACCGACCGCCGACGACGTCACCGAGTCCGCCCTGTCCGAACCTTCTTTCTCTGTCGCCGACGAACCAGAGACGCTGTCCCTTTGCCACGAGCACCATTGCGATCGTGTCGCATTGCGACGTCTTTCGCTTCATCTAGTACCTGCTTTCTCTGCCACATTCGCCGATAACTAGTCGACAAGATGGGACGCAGAAAGATTGAGATCAAGGCCATTAAGGATGACAGGAACCGTTCTGTGTAAGTTTTTCCCTAGATCTCATCAGCTGTGCCGAGATCCTTTGCTGACCATGCAATCCGGCGCAACAGCACCTTTTTGAAGCGCAAGGGCGGTCTCTTCAAGAAAGCGCACGAGTTATCCGTGCTTTGCTCTGTAGATGTGGCCGTCTTCATTTTCGGCAGCAACAAGAAGCTCTACGAGTATTCCTCATGCGACATGCGTGACCTGATCACGCGGTACACCTATGTATGTTTCAAAACCCGATCCTCTGTCCTTTAGAGTTTAGCTAACATGTCGCAACAGCACGGTGGTCCGAATGAGCATAAAGGCCCATCTGATTTCAATGGTGGCGCCGATGATGAGGAGGACGACGATGAAAACGGCACTCCACCACAAGGAGATGGGATGGACGCTCCAATGCTCCCTCCTCACTTCCAGGCGCAAGCTCAGTTTCCCTCACATATCAGGCACCATACTCCGTCAGCGTCGCCTCCTATTCCAAATGGCATGTTTGGCCCAGGGCCTCGGGGTCATACTCCTCAGCCTCCTCAGATGGGTTCGCGGCCATCATCACGCAATGACATTCGAAGAATGGGACCAATGGGCGGTCCTCCAGTTGGTCCGCAAGGCCCTCCACCTCAGGCAGTGAACGGATATGCTTTTATGCCACAGCCGGCCATCTACAGCTCTCAGAATCCACCTAATATGCCTCCTAACGTGTCCCATGGTCTGCCGCAAACGCATCCTCAATATCCCTACCCCGGGCCTCAACCACACCCGTCACAAATGCAACAATTCGCCGAAGAGCAAAGAAGATCATCTGTCCCGCCTAATTACCCACCGCAAGGGCAGGGACCACAAGCGCCCCGTCATTCTGTATCTCCCCCTCAACCCCAACCACCACAGCTGCCTCACCAGATGCCACCTCAGCAGCTTCCTCCGCACACTATGCCATCACACATGGTCCCGAGCCCCCCGCAACCACAAATGCATCCCATGCAAAGCCCACCTCAACCTCAACAACACCTGGCGCCTCCTCCACCACATGAGCCACCGCAGATTCGGCCGCCTCCTCAAGAGCCTCAACCACCTGCCCCTGTAGAGACCATGGCGAAGCCCGAACTTGTGGACCGGCCGCGCCAGCCGCCTCTTTTGGATACCGCCATCAAGAAGGCACCACCCCGCAAGGGTGGCAGCATCTTTACACCTATTGATGAAAACCGATCTATTCTCTCGCAACACTTGGCAGCTTTTCACCCAGAAGTCAAATCAGAGTCGCAGGGCAACCGATCGCTGTCATTGGATATGGGAAAGAATGGAACCACAAACTCGCCGCCACATCTCCAACGCTCCAACACCCAAATCCAGCCACAAATAAAGCGAAATGGCTCGCTATCTTCGATCCCCGAGACTGTGTTTACGCCACCGTCCCGGTCCAATAGTCTGCGCGTTGGAAGCATCTCTCGGCCACGACTAAAGGTGCAGATCCCCGACGAATCCGATGGCGGGAGTGCTACGGCCGAATCGGCATCTCCCCGCAACACAACAACCACGACGGATACCACCTCGCAACCTTCGAGGCGGCCCGACTCGGTTGTTCTCCCACCTCCCTCCCCATCTGCTTCCTCGCTCCTCTCAGCAGGCGCAACCGGTCCACCGAACCCGTTTGCGCGACCTCCTCCCGCTTCTCATCAAAACAACTCGATGAGTATCGATACCCCAGTTTCTGCGCTTCCATCTCGATTTATGACGAATGAGTTCCTTCCGAGTCCTAGTAGCTTTTATCCCGAGTGGAATTTCCGTGGAAGTGACAGCAACACACTGCCGAGTCCATTAAACTTTGCAACGCCGGTGGTGGGTACCGGACCGTCCTTTCTGAGGGATGATCCGGTCCCACAGAAGCGGAAGAGTCCCGATATCAGCGGAAACGGACACGGGCATGAGCAGCATCTCGATATTGGTGGAGATGCGAAGCGTGTGAAGGTTGATTCTTAAACGCATGTTTGAACATTTTGATACCGACACTTCGATGTACCATATTTGTGTTTTATTCCCTTGTTGGATGGGTTCATCCCGAACTTATCTTCTTTTCTATCAGCTTATTTTACTATAGGGTGGTATCTTTGTTTGGCGGGCATTTTCAAGGCGTTTATTGTTAAAACTGGACGCGACAGGACAGGTTATGTACGGTATTTGGAAATAGGGATGAATCGCAATGACCGATTATTATTATTATTTTTTTACTTGCATTTTTTTCTCTTTTCAGGCGACGGTGTTGTTGAATTTAGCAGTGTGATAAAAAGAGATCTTTTGTAAGTTACAGCTATACACCCACGCAAGACCATCTAGCAATGACACCCATAGTGAAGAAATGGAATTTGGAGAACTCGGCCGAGAAATGATGTCAGTTAAGCAGCCCTGAGGCAGGAAGTTGAGGCTCTAGTAGGAAGCCCAGACCATTGAGCATGGAAGCATGACCAAGACACCAACCCTGGAGCAGATTGAAATGGGGGCGGAGCAGAAAGCTCCACGGAAAGCCATAGGGCTGATGGGGGGTTTGGCTATGGATACGTACGGATGTCTACCGCTTACTTACCTTAGCTGAGCGTCTTTTTTTTTCTCTTTCCTTGTCACCGCATGGCCTTTTCCTTCCGCCGACCCTACCGAGTGGATGGTACGTAGTAGGTACATAAGATGTATATGCCGTCAGGCTTTTTGATGGTCGATGATATGCAAGTAGCGGAAGCAGAAGGAGGTAGTATGAATGAGTGAGTGAGTGGGGGAACATAGGTGGCCGGCGGCGGCTCTGCGGGCAATACTATGGTGGGGAGTGGTGTTGTTGCTAAAAATAAATCTATTTGTGGTGATGGTTGGGTGGGTGGAATGACTTACCTGCTGCAGTGCGAGGTTGCGGCACACAGCAGCAGCAGCAGCATGCGTGTGCCATGCCGGTCGGAAAGGCGGCGGCGGCGGCGGGGGTGGGAACCACGTGGAATTTTTTGCTGGGACAGGGAGGAATCCGCGGTTGTTTGGTTGTTATTGTTGAAGAGGTAAGCAAGTGGAAGAATGGGTTGGGAGGATTGTTGTTCGGTGAAAGTTGGGGTGTGCTGGTTGGAGATAAAACAAAGAGCAATTACAACAACGGTATTCTCAAGGTGAGCGTACAGGATTGAAGATCGCTAACAAGGTCGTTGCCTCTGTCTTAGTGATGGGCCTTCAAGCAATGTATATAAGACCTTTTTCTGTCGTCGATCTCAACCTTCCTTTTCTCTATCATCATCAACGCATCAATCACACTTACAACACTTGTACCACACACATACATATAACCCTTAAGCGAAACACCACCACCAAAAGATGTGCCTCTACGGACAAACCTACTGGAGATGCGGGTACATTGTCAACGAAACCCCTCGTCTCACCCGGAGGTGCGTCGATGCCCGCAGACGCGCTGTCTGTTCCACTACAGTCTACAGACAGGTGCGTAGGGTCAGCTTTTGCGCGAGATTCCATGATTATTTTGATGAGGAGTAGATTGTCTCATCATCATATAATTGGGGTGAGTATGTGATAGGTAAGTAGATGACCTAGGTAAGTGAGATCTTCCTGGTGGAGATGGTGAAGGTGGTGTTGATGAAGACATGAAAATAAAAAATATTTGAGTGACTAATGGGTATTAATAATGTGCTATACTATTTTGACTCCAGGATCATGTGCTGAAGATTAGCCAAGTATTTCAGAAATGGCGTGTTTCCAGCTTTCACTTTTGCTGCGTGGTTTTCCTGGCTTTTTTCCTCATCGGAATACTTTCTCAGCGTCTCTGGGTTCTAGGTGGTGTCGTAATTTTACGGTTTTTTTTACTGTTGCTACCGTCACATTTATTTTCATTAGGCGAGAAACTAAGTATAAGCTGGACTATCTACCTTCCTGGGTTTGGTGAAAGTCGACAAGCAGCATGCTAGGTATTCTCAGAGACAAAGAATGCTATAACTTCAGACATAGAAAAGACAATGCCATTGAAGTGTAATTGAACAATGTGTTTTTTAAGTCATGCTGCAAGCCATAGCTACTGCACGGTATATAAAACTCCGAATCCTTCATCATTCTTGACAATCTTTTACTCGTCATCAATATACACATACTTACACAGTCTCACTTATAGCCCGAAAGACCAACCAACTCTTACATCCAATTCCATCGCCAACTCTATAAAAGGTGCATTTGGGAGCAACTATACTGCCAATGCGGCTGCCCTGCGGATGTAGTCCCAAAACTCATTTGGACGTGCCACACTTATCTAACAACCAGTGTTTGTCCTGAAAATGTGCGTCAGCAGACCATTCAGGTAAACGCTTGTTCGAGGTGCTATGAGATGGAGATGCTGGGTAGTGCGCTTGCAAGTCTAGGGCTGCAATGATTGGGAGTGTGGGTTAAACAGACAGGTATGTGGGTTGCCTCCTCCCTGGTGGAGGTTGTGTTGATCATAAAATATAATGTTTTTCTTTTCTTTGAACAGAACGAATTCTTGTTGATGGGTGCCCTCTTGTAAACTGAAAACGAGTGGAATGAATCTAACCAGGCAATTTTTGATCTTGGTAGGCTATGTTGGCTAGGTATCTGGAATAAGCCCAAGTCTTCTTCTTACCGGGGCTCTTCACGCCATTGCGTATCAAAGCAACTGGACTGACTGTTCAGAGTAATTCCTCTCACTGCATACCTATGTTGTTACGATAGATAGATAATTACATGTTAAATCAACTTCGCTAGCATCCCTTTGAGTCCTCAGCTCCTCAACTCATACCTCCCCCAAATAGGTATCACCCAAGTCGAAGTTTTATATCACTCTCATTCACGCAGTAAAGATGAAAGGACATAAAATGTAGGTTTTAAATAGTTTTATTATTATCACCAACACGATCTGCCCCAGGGAGATTAAGATCTCACTCACCTTACCTCGCACCTACACTTCGTAGAATGGTGATGATGGAAGAGGTCTCACCAGAACCAGCTACCGGTACTCCGGGTTATCCTCATGGTTCGGGCAGGGGCCCCCCGTCATCTTTTGTATGAGTCTAGGGCCTCGACACCTCCGTCCTAGACCGCAGGACTCAATAAAGACCGGGGTGCGGTGAACGGGGCAGCCGCACCGGATGAAGACTTGACGCAAGAGGCACATTCTGATAATGTTAGTTCGGTGGTTGTTGTGAGTTGTGTAAGTTGTGTGTGTTGATGATGAGGGAAAGAATGGTCGAAAGAAGTGAAGAGGGTGGGCTTTATATAATTGTGAGATGAGGGGCTTGCGAGGTTAGAACAATGGCATTGTACCTAGTCTATTAGCCTTTTCCTGTTGAGCATTGTTGGCATCAAGTGCTACTCCTGTGCTCAAGAACAATCCTCGGTTCAGCACAACACCAGTCCAGTACTCGCCCAAACCTATCATCCTGTGCTCAGGCCAAAATTTCCACAACTCTAGGCAATCCCATAATGGCTCAAACAATCCTTTATTCTCACTTTCACCACCATCACTTTCTCAATGACTGCATTGTCCACGCATCAATTTCTTTCACCTTTCCACCTACTTTAACCATTCCTACCCTCTCTTCCACCAACCTGCCCTCGTTATCACCAAACCAAAACACAACACCAAACACATCACTACTCACCATCCAAAAACTACCAACCAAAACACCAGCATCATGTGCCAATACGAGCAGTTCTATTTCCTCTGCGGCTGCGAGATCGCGGCAAAGTCCGCATCCTCACCTGCCAGTCCGTCCAACAGGACGGCTGCTGCTCTGGTCTGATGCCTCCGGTCATCTCCCTTGCCCCCCTTCCTACCTACTGCGATGTATATGAAGTTTCTTCTGATGATGGGTACTAGGTGTGCCCCCTCATCAAATTCCTACATTTCTCTTCAATTTTTGGGTAGGTAAATTGGGTAGGTGGATGTTTCATGTACGGTGAGGTGTGAGTGTTATTGATGCTGGTATCATCATCAAAGATCTTTACACAATAACATAAAATAATAAAACATATTCAACAAAACAATTTATGAAATCCACTTCTTGCTTCGATATATTGTGATATTGTGATTTTGTATGTGACCTTATGAAGCAAGCATCCTATCTAAGGTATGTAGCTTCAGGTAATGATGTTCATTTTTAACTGTCATTTTATCCCCTGAACACAGTTGCACATTACCCCTTTCCCCCTTTCCCTTCACCTCACCTCGTTGGGTACATCTGCAACACACAAAACACCTGTAGAATTTAGATATTATCCTTTTCTCGTTATATACAAGAACCAATCGCCTGAGCACCGTACTCAACCTGTCTTGTAAGAGACACCACCCATCCTGACGCCATCCCATATGCGTTCGTGGCACTTATATACACCATGTATGACTTGGATCTTTCTGACCACCTCGTCCTTTTCCCACCCAATCACTATCCAATTATGGTTCCAAAAGTGCAGGATATCAAATCCAAGATACCTAGAGAGCTGACCGGCCTGCCCCTTTTGAGGTCCGGCAGTCCAGCCTTCCCCTTTTCCAACCTCGGCCACAGACAAGTTTGCCCACAGCCAGACTCATTCCTTGGAAACCCCCCTGACAAGAAATGATCTCACCCTCTCAACCTCGACCCTGTGCCATCCAAATTAATCAACCTTCCGAACTCCCAAACCCGAACTACTCCCCTCCCCAACCCCCCTCCCCAACTCCATATCCCTCTCGTTCACCCGGCTATAATGCCCCCTCTCCCTCCTGTTCCTCCCCACAGTCCCCCTCTCCGACCTCCTATTCCTGCTCATCACATTCCCCAAATCAATCCTCCTCACCCCTCTGTTGCAGCACAGCGTGCTCACCACAATTGCCATCAAGAAAATCGACACCGTGGGCAGTGCAATATACAGCACCTGGTCGTCCGCCGGGTGCTTCTTCCCGTCGCTCTTGTTCGGGTACTTTTTTGGCTTCACAATCTGCACCGTCGGCCCCTGGTGCCACTCCGCCGGCGACCCATCCTCCGGCAACGCCGCCATGCGCAGCGTGATCGTCGTGGGCGTGTTTTGCTTGAAATGCTTGGCTTTGTTCCCGGGTTTCTCGTTCCAGAGGGGGTTGGCGTTGATGAGGTCCTGAGTGATGGACCACTGGTAAAAACCCCAGGCGCAGGAGATCTCACCCGAGTCAAAAGCTTGGTGGGTGTCGCTCTCGGGGGTGAGGTAGAAGCCGATGATTTTTACCGTGTGGTTTGCCTTCTCGTGGGTGTGGCCCTTGGAGAAGAAGGCGGGGTCCCAGGTGATGTACTTGAGGACGCCGGGGTTGAAGGTCTCGTTGTGTTTGGGGAGGCAAAAGGGTTTGTAGTCGCCGTCGAGGTTGTGGCAGACGGCGAATTCGTGGCCTGCTATTTTGGTGTTGTCGGTGGTGGGGGACGGCGCGGGGACGGCGGGAGAGGCGTCATTGTTGGTGGGAGGGACCAGGTCAGCGTCGATCGGTTGACGAGGAGCGAGACTGTTCAGGTTTTCTGGGCCTGGAAGAGCTGATGCTGCTCCTAACACGGCTAGCCAGACGGCTGACCGGATGAGGCTGAATGCAACCATCTTTGTCGTTGCGTGTACAGTTGGGTTCGGGTGCTTCGGGATTTTCTTTCGCTCGAGATCGAAGAGACACAGAGAATGGAGAGGTGAGCTAATAGGCTTTTCCAAAGCCGAGGCAGGGCACTGGCCGCTGTCTTCACAGACAATCGAATGGGCAGAGGTGGCCGTTGAAAAATCAGAGATTCAGGAAAGAAAAAGGAATGGAAAGCCGACCAGATATCCGGCCCGGCGTAATGTCCAATCCTCAACCTGGAAGAGGCAATTTTGGAAGTTCCGGAGCTTCCCGCTGTTGATGCAACTGGTGAACTTCAGACAGGGGACCTCCCAGCGAACGAAAGCTGCATGAAGTCGCGCTAGAACACACGCCAAGCCGGCATGCCAAGGTCAATACGCAGGGGTTCCGGCATCTCAACGCCTCGGCTCCTCAGCCTCCACAGTCAAAACCACATCAATATCGAACGGTTGTACAGGTCACAATTCCTCATATTTGCTACCATCTTCTTAAGAAACAGTATTTTTGGCCACGATGCCTCTCGCAAACTCGCCAAAGGTAATGTGCTGCTCCATGTCCACCTCCTCACCCAAGTTTGGCTGTGTAAAGACAGCAAGCGTGTTGCGCGCGATCCGACCATTGCTCATGGAAGCACGAGCTCCCCGTACGAAATGCGGCACGGCCTTGAACTTGCCCCCAGTGATTCTCTCCAAGGCCTCACCCGTCTGGAAAGCGATGCAGTCACGGGGTATCTTGACCTGAACCGTTTGGCCAGTACGAGATTTGATGTACAGCCCAGAAGCTGGGTCCGGCGACGCATCAAGCTCGGGAAGAGGTGCCAACTTCAGCGGCTTACTGTCGGCCAGAGTTTGCTCAAAAGCCGGTGCAATCACCGGTGTCTTGGCCTCATCGACAAACATGGCCGAAGTCAAGCCGGTCAAGCACCCGTGATCCAGATGGGTAGCACACCAGTCATCCTCGTCGCCGGTCTCGCCATTCGCGATTTCACTCGCCTTTGTCGGCGCAGGGGGCGCATTGGCGGGGTCCTCGGGGAAGTAGTGTAACAAACGAGCCTTAGTTGTTGTCGAGTTGCTCACTACCTTTTCCAAATAACCGTTGGGATAACCAGCAATCTCCTTCGCGGCGAATTCATCGCATGTTCTAGCCACCAAAACGGCCACGTCAATGATCAGACGGCAAAGGTCCTCAACTGAGTTCCTGAAGCCTGGCAGCGTCGAATCATCAGGCCAGATGTTTGATGAAAGATACTCTGGGAAGTTGTCTGCGTTGAACTCCTCGGTGGGCGCTGCGCAAGACAGATTTGGGTCGACATAGAAGGCGCAGTTGGCATAGAACGACCCCTTCAGTGTGTCGACCTGGCCGTTCTTGAGGGTTTCCTTTCCAAGGGACCATCCGGTAAGGTATTTTGCCTTTTCATTCTCAAGTTTATCTGTGAGTGGTCAACTTTCGTGCTCATAGTTGCTACGATCCCTCACATGTTGCTTACCCAGCTCAGATTTGGGCAGATTGCCCAGATAAGACGAGTAGGACAGGGCATGATGCCTCAAACTCGCAAACTCAGGGGGCACATCTTTAACAACCAAGACTCCTAAAGAATCCGGGCCAAATGCTTCCTGGAGCTTCTCGAATGACACGGTTCCTAGATTTTTAACACATCAGTGATTGCACTTACACCGATCACCCCGCAAGTTGACCCCGCCTTACCATCCTTCAACTCCTGCAGGGAGACGGTAACAGCTTGTGCAATAGGGGCCATTTTGAGCTGGCAATGAACTTGATAATACTCCAACTCTCAGCAAAAAGAGGGGAAGCAAACTTTTATCTCTTGATCTGCTCCTACGTACTTACGAAGCTCCCTGTTCCAGGTCAGCGGGGCGGATGCCAAGCATTCCCATTGCCGGCCGTCTTGCTCAAGGCGGCAGGTCCCTGTCCACGCCAAGACATACATTGCGCCTAATCGATAATGATAAGGTCCGCCAGTTGACCAAATGTCCCAGCTTTACTGACGTTTATTTGCGACAACATCGCAACCCAGCAATTCTGCGACTATGGTAAAAGCACTCACATTCAAAGGCGACAAGAAGCCAAAAAAGAGGAAGCGCACCACCGAAGCCAGCGGAAGCGCCGACAAAACCGATAATGACGACAGACAGCTCAAGATCGCGAAAGCCTCGGCCGAAGACGGCGACGCCAATACCGACGATGACAGCTGGGTCTCGGCAGACGTAGCGACAGACATCTCCGGTCCGATCATGTTCGTATTACCAACGGAACCACCAACCGCACTGGCTTGCGACGCAATAGGAAAGGTGTTTACGTTACCCATCGAGAACATCATCGACAACAATCCAATAACCGCCGAACCGCACGATGTGCGCCAGGTCTGGGTCGCCAATCGAATCGTGGGGACAGAGCACTTTAGGTTCAAAGGGCACCATGGAAAGTGCGTACACCACCATCCCCGCCCTTTCCCTACAACCATCAATCGATTACTAACGCCAGATAGATACCTCTCCTGCGATAAGATCGGCCTCTTCTCCGCCACCTCCGAAGCCATCACCCCCCTCGAGTCCTTCAACGTCATCCCCACCGCCAACACCCCCGGCACCTTCCAGATCCAAACCCTCCGTGACACCTTCCTCTCCGTCCGAGCATCGCGGTCCTCCAAAACCAATGCTGCCCCAGAGGTGCGCGGAGACGAGACGGAAATCACGTTTGATACGACGCTACGTATCAGGATGCAGGCGAGGTACAAGCCGAAATTGAAAGCGTCAAAGGAGGAGAAGGCGAGGGAGAAGATCAGCCGGGCGGAGCTGGAGGCTGCAGTGGGGAGGAAGCTGGAGGAGGAGGAGGTGAGGAGGCTGAAGAGGGCGCGGAGGGAGGGGGATTACCATGAGGCGGTGCTGGATTTGAAAGTGAAGGGGAAGCATGATAAGTATGGATAGGGAGTTTTGATACCAGATTGTTTGTGTGAAACAAGTACATAATTTTCATAGTTTACGTCTTAAGATGAAATGAATTCAAGTGGTTATAATAAAAGATGAGTTGTATTATGGTTGATGAATAGAGAAGCCCTCGACTTGCCTATAAGAGAAATTGTAGTTTTGTTCTTATACAGTCGACTGCTCACCGTCTTGTAAAATGGATGTTTCTTGCAAAAGGAAGAGGCGGTGTTCATCCGGAGGGGTTCGGCGCCGGGGCACTTTTCACCGTTCTGAACGGACTGGCAGGTTTGGGTACGGAACGGCGTTGCCGTCCTTGCAGCTGCAACGGAAGTAGGTCTGCTCGTAGGTGCACATTTCTTTTTTGGGTGTTGGTGTTAGCAAAGGTTGTCGGGCGGTTCTAAGACTTACTTTTTTTTTTGGGTTGGGGGGGGGGGGGGGGGGGTTTGAAAACTTGGAAGCGTTTTTATGTTTATAGGCGGGGGGGACTGGAGGGAAAAACACAAGGGGTTTAAAATTTAAAAGGGTAGGGTAAAATAGAAATTA
>MU866155.1:0-115890 GCA_033296915.1 Triangularia setosa | reverse complement strand
GTTGTGCACTGTTTAGCTGCACCGATCCATTATCTAGAAGTTCGCCTTCAACCGGTATCCCTTTCAGAGGTTCTGGACAGGGGATCGTCACAATTATCTAGAAGTTCGCCTTCAACCGGTATCCCTTTCAGAGGTTCTGGACAGGGGATCGTCACAAGAAGACAGTAATCAGGAAAAGATCAGACGGTTGCAGAATAATAAAAGACCCTATAGACCCTAAAGACTTAATCGCCTTCGACTTCGGATTCGGCCATTTCCCCCTCCTCTTCCATAACCCCTTCGGTCTCCAATTCCAGTCTCCTTGCCAGTGTATATTCAACTAAGCGGCCTGAATCCATTAGTCAGCTCAAGACCGTTTCTAATGGCCATTGTGTCACGGCTTGGTGGTGAAGGACAGGATTACACATGATGTAGGGTTAGGGTTGAGTGCAGGACCAGAGCTCCGACCGGGGTTGTATGGCAAGAAGATGGACCTGCAAGCCCATACTTCTTTCTTTCTTCTTCATCTTACGATTACATTAATAGACTGGCAATGGTATTGGTCTTTCACCTACTTATGACTCTCATTTGTGACACATTGGTTCCGAGGCATCGCGCCTTGAAGTACAAAGCTGAGGTCTCGGTGTGTACGTATCTTTGGTCTTGACCAGATTCTAGGTTTCGGTGGTATCGGGCACCATATAACGAGGTTCTCGACTGTTTCTCTGCTCTCACAACAAGTGCAATACGGTGTGGATAAGCCAGAGACCTGCTGCTTGAATAAGAAGCTGTAACGGGTTGAGTCCTGATGAAGTTATTCCCAGAACACACACGCACAGACCACTGCTCCAGAACCTTCTATCACCATACACTGGCCAACACGCTCAGCCATATCAGAGGCTCATGTTGTCAACCCTTCTCTTTCTCTTTCCTTTTCTTCTCCAGGTTCAGTGTACTCGTAGAGTGGCCTAGCTAGTTGCAATATACTACCTTGAGACTCTTACAGAAGCCCCGCAGGCCTATAACTCCTGCGCGCGCCTGGGCCAGCAGAGAGCTCTGGGCCTTGGTTAGTTTCTGATGTTTTCTCAGGCTTTGGTCTGTAAACAGAAGGTCTGGTAGTCCCTCGTCTGCCATCCTTGCTCTCCGGCCTTTAACCTGTTTTCTCCAGCGGTTTTCCCATGTCTGGTACAGTGCGTCTTCTGACGGTGGTTTCCCCTGGCTCCTTGCCCGGACCTGATTTTGGGCAACTCACTGATTAATGGTTGTGGCTGCTCTCGATAACCGTCGGTTCTTGTGAGTGGATGGATCTTAGGCCTGGTCTCCGTTTCTGGAAACGCCTGTATAGTCTATTGCAGGCTTCTTGAATCATTTGTCCCGGTGGATATTTTGGCGTCTCTGGTCCATTGCCACTGTGTAGTGTTGGTTCCTGCAGTCGGGATTCGAAGTCTGCTAGTCTTTTGTTGAGGTATAAATCCAGAGGGGGCACCCAGGTTTCTGTCTCCAGGTCCCTAATTGGCGTGACTTTGTATGCCCCGCCTACTATCCTGAGGTTCTTTGTTTGAGCTTTTGCTAGCTTCTTTGCCAGACCTTGTGGGTGACCTCCGGTTGGTATAGGTATGTGGTAGTTGGTAGCTCCGTAAGCTATGGCGCTTCTAATGCACTTGGTGTAGATTTTCCTTGCCCAGATTAAGCTTGGGCCCTAGATTTTGGCTGCAATTCTAGATAGTGCACAGTCCTGAGTTTTTAACTTGTCAACTATCTTGGCTTCGTGAGCTCTCCAGTTGAGTCTCCCGTCCATCTATATGCCCAAAAACCTGGCATTAGGCCTCGGTTTGACTTCAGCAACGCTCTGGTCTGCCAGCTGGGTTAGGTGCAGTGCTTCAGTCCAGTAGGTGTGGTTTTTGTTGAAGTGGATAAGCTCGCTCTTCGCGGGGTTGGAGTCCATGCCGTGGGCTCTAGCCCAATGTAGACAAATAGACCAGGCTCTTTCGAGCTGCAGCTATTGCTGGAGTGTTTTCCAAAGGCCAGGAGGTTTGTGTCGTTGGCGAATTCTACCAAGCTTATCCCCGGGTGTTTTTCCTTTAGCTCCCTATATAAAGAGGCGATATAGAGGATGAAAATGACTGGTGAAAGAGGGGAGCCCTGTAGAACCCCGGCTCTGATATTAGTTTTCTCTGTTTACTGACCGTCGAAGGAGAGGGTAACTTTCCGGTCCGTTAGCCAGTTTTTCACCCAGTGGACGAGCCACTGTGGGAAGCCTTGGTTTCTGAGGGTTGTGAGTAGCCTAGTATGGTTAACTCTGTCGAAAACACCTGTAAAATCCAGCTGTAGTAGTGAAGCAGTAGCCCGCGGTCTCCAAACTTTTCCGACAGCTGGTAACAGGGATATTGGTCTGTATCCTCCTGGTACCTAGTAGTCTGCATGGTTTTTGCCGGGTATATGGAGAATTATACCTATAGCTTCCTTTGAACCTCTTTGGGAACCATGCTAATTCAAAACACCTCTGAGCTAGCACTGCCAGGATCCTGCGTAGTGGTTTGCCACAAGTCTTGAGGAATCCAATAGGTAGGTAGTCGTTGCCCGGAGCTTTCCAAGGTGAAGCTCTTGATAGAGCTAGTTCGATATCATCCGGTGATACCGCTATGTCCACTTGGAACTTTGGCTCCCAGGGACTGGTTAAAGAAGAGTCCTGGATATCTGATGGGTCGACTGGTGGTTTCGTGAAGAAGCGTCCAGCGAGGGCCGCGGCTTTCTGGTCGTGAGTGGTTGATAGTGTGGCAGTCGGGTCTTTGAACTTTGGTAGCTGGGGAGGTTCGAGTGGTTTAAAGCTCTTGCAGCGAGCCCACCGTTCCGGTTTCCAGAGTAGCGTAGTGTTGTGGGTGGCGTCCTGAAGTGTGGTTCTTCATGCTCTAGTTTTCGCTTCCTTGATTGCCTTAGACAGGCTTTTGTTTCTTTGGTTAAGTTGGGTTTTGTTGTGTTCCGTAGGTGCCTGCTTCAACAGCCTCTCGTCAAGTCTGGCCTCTGCAGCTTTCTTCCGGACCTCCATCGTCCGTCAGGGTGTGCAGTGCATAATTATTTCTCCAGTTATATTGCTAAAATACACCGGACTACCTGCCTTAAAAAAGCTAGAAGAAAGCTGTTCAAATGTCAATGACGTAGCATCTCTACCTCTGGGAAGCGCAACAACACGTCGATGGTGTTCATGGTTGGGCGCTTTTAGGAGAGAAGCTGAGGTTGTGCGATGTTGGCGTTGTACGAAGCCAAAGAACAAGCACTATGGTGCAAGACAGACTGATTTGGGAGCTAGTACTACATCGATAGATTCTCAAGGGGTGAATGGAGCTTGATTGATCGTTCATTCATGATCTGGTGGCGGGGCAGTCGGACAAATGGTTGTTGGGGGCTGGAAATCCCTCCAGGAGGGGAGAAGAGAGGACGATCATTGGTTTAGATGGGGGGACTATAGGAACGATATTCTGGATTTAATCTATTGAGAGCATATGGGTGTTTCATGCTTCGCCATCTGCTGTTCTATCCTGTCCAACCTCTACTTAAGACGGGTCTAAGAATGAGACACTCCGTTAACAAACTCCCTCAACATGCTTCATGTTTGTGCTCTATTTTATACTACGATGACGGTCATTGACCAGCCCCGGATTCAGACGATGTGTGAGCCGGGCTAGGGGTGTTTCGCTGGCATCACTGCTTCTAGGGAGCACGATTCTTTTCTTTGTCGCAATAAATACTCCGTGGTCTTGGGGTCGACCGATGACTTTCAAAAGAGGATCTCACCTGCCTGTGCAATTTTGGCTAGCAGTCTTTGGTGTTGGCTTCAGCTTGCTCGCATATGGATTGTCCGAGTCGTATGTTCATCTTTTTGATGTGTGGTGTACGTGGAAGGCTGGCAGCGAGTCTGGCCTCGACTATGCGCGCTACCTCAACACCCAACCGAGGGCTCCGGCGTTTGTTGGACTGCACGGTTTCCGTCCGTTTGTCTTGTTTCGGTATTTGGTGATTTTGCTCGGTATCGCTGGCTCAATCGGCTACAAGTTCGCGATTATCCAGATCACAGACGTGAGCTTGGAATTGGGCGAAACCGCAGTGGCAGTCAACCTGCCATCAACCGAGCCGATTGATCTGGAAACCGGCGCAACAAGCTCCTGGCTACGAGATAGCCCAACTGTGGAGGACAGTCGAGCGTTTATACATTACACCACTATAAAAAGCCGTCATACAAACACAACCATAGACGCCATGGACCGAATACAGCCCCCTGGGACAATTTTCATGTCTGACGAAGGAGACTGCTTGGATACGTTTCACAAGTTTGACGAGGGAATTCTCATCACTCTGGAGTTAGTGATGGTTGCTAACATGGAGGTCAAACATGGAGATTCGGACGACTTTGTTGAACTAGTTCTGGGAGGGTCAAAGGGCTTGGTCATCGACTACAGGAACGAACAGAACGGCACCCTCAGAATCCGGTGGGCTGAAATACCAGAGTAGGCAGATGAAGACCGTGGAACATCGTTACCAGGAAAGCGATAACAATGAGCATCAAGTATACTATCGGTCTGACTGTGGCAGAAGTGTCTCAAGTTGTTTCCTCACAAGGTTGCTGGCAATTAAAAGAGGGTTTACCACTCGAGTCCGAGATATCAATCATCCCTCTCTGGCCTCCGGCGATGCAAAATGAGGACCTCATCGACATGATGCTCAAAGATCCCAAAATATCCGTGTTGGATGGTGTGGGATTAATTGTTCGCAACTCTATGACCCTCTGGGGTTACCTCAGGCTTCAGATTCACTTAGTTATACTCCCGGCTATGCCCCTCTGCCTTGGCAATCTTCCCGATGGCCTCTCGTTCCGCCAGACTTCGACGGAGCAAAGGGAAAGAACGGCAAATATCCGAAAAAGCACGGGCGGCCGGAAGCGGTGTATCTCTGGTTAGATCCTGAGTTCCCACGCGACCATGGTAATCCGACTGAGCCAAAAACCTACTCATGGAGATTCTTTCCAAGGGAACAGACCAACCCTTTGAGCTATCCGTATTACAATGGCACAAGTGTCTAGAACGCCGGCGTTGGAAGTTATTCCCAAGCAGCCGTTATTTTCATTCTCCTTGGTGTAATCGGATGCTCGCTAGTCGTGATCAGACTTTATCTTGGCCTAGCGGGGATAGCCTCTTGGATGGACCAGCATGTGTACTTGGCATTGGAAGGCAAAATTCAGAAGGACGGGTCAGAGATACTGGCATGCGGTCACCGGGTTGCGTAAGATCTTGGAATTGTGAGGGTTGGCGAACGTACTTTGAGAGCAGACAATGATGGAAAAAAGATGGTAGGCACAGTAGAGTCCAGGAAGTGGGTATGGGATGGTGTGCCCTCTGCCTGAAATGAGCAAGAAATGGCTGACGTCCATGAGGGTAATGCCGCACGGCTCTTGCGCTGCCACCAACATGGATATCGGTTTTCAATTTCCCGCTCATCTAGCTCTTGAGAGGCACAAGGCTTTCCTTTAAATGATTTAAGCCTTTTTAAAATTTCAAAGCTCGATTCCACAGTGTCGGTGCCCATGAATGTGTTGTCTCGGCTAGTCCCAACGTCGTATTGTGAACGAACGATGGAGATGATCGGCGGCAGGGGAACGTGGAGATGGAGCATGAAAACATTTCAAAAATTCCAGATCCCACATGTCGCAGGGGACGGCTTCCTTAAGGCAGCCATACTCTGTAAAAATTGAAAGCTTCCCGCTGTTAACATCACGTGGAAGGCATTGATGCGGAACCGTGGCTGATGCTCAGAGTGTTTCCGATCAAAGATTGCGCGATTATTCTCGGCAATTGACGCTGCTGAAAGACGCACCCGCGACAAAAGATTTGCAGGAGGAATAGTGTTTCAAGTGACCCGTTTGGGAGGAGCACATAGGTGCCTGGTGTTCCGACCCCTGCGCTGCTTCATCTTCTGACGGAAACCTCCGCCCGCTTACAAGTCCGCCTGCTTACAAGTCCGCCCGCGAAGACTATTCCGGGTAGCTCAAGACCTGAGGATAACCTTTTTATACTCAAGCTTGGTCTCGGTCTCTTGCATAGCATTGCCATCGCCATCGCACGAGAACGTGTGTAACTGGGCACAGCGGTCTCCCAACACTGGTTCAACGTTGCAAAGCCACACTCCACCATCTTCCGTAGGCGCGCGGATGCATGCGCCGCGATAACGGGGACTAGATCCTTCGCGCCTTGGCCCCTTACCTTACGCTGCGCCGCACTTTTCCGCTGGGGCTTATTTCGGATTTTACTTGACAAAAAGGACCAATGCTACTCCAAGCTGACCAGAAAAACAGGCCAGGAGGGCGATCCCAGCCGCGACACTGAATGCGAGCTTTGAGATTACCTGCTCCAGCCCGCAAACCCTATTGGCTCCTCCTTCCTGTTCCAACATGCTGCAGGGGCACTCATGCTAGGCACGCCGCACGCCGGGATGCACAGTGTCTCTTTTAACTCCACGACCAGCGCTCGCCATGGGCTGCTCCCTCTCCGATCTTCTTTTTCCCTCTTGATGCAAGCTTGACAGGTGCACCACTGCGGAACAATGCGGGTAAAGGCTCTGTTGGTCGGCGTCGCCTTCTTTGGCGGTGCCACTGTATTGGGACAAGTAACCCCACAAGCGAACATCAAGTTTATTACTCCCCCAAATATTGAGGAAGGCGAACATGATATGAGGAATAATCCTGTCCACGAAGAAGGCAGTAGGCTTCCAATCACCTGGTCACCAGCGCCCGAGGGCACCAGGATCTCGTTGACCCTCTTCCAGCACAACACCACCGACGGCGGGTCTATTGGTGACTTTGAATATATCACCCGTATGTTGCTTTCTTTATCTCGTAAATGGCCCATCAACTAACGCTTCAACAGAGGGCACCGTCGGAACTACACGACACCCATGGATCGTCGCAACAACAAAAGACCTCGATGACTCCCCTGTCTTCAGGATCATTCTGTTCATCGAGGGCGAAACAGGAGGCCACACCGGCACCGAGTTCTTCAATATTACCAGAAGGATAACTGCGACAACCACCACATCCACCACCACCCTCCCAACGGCTACTAACAAGGACGACGAATCAGACGGCTCCTCCACATCCGCAACATCCACCCCGACCGACGCCG
Source organism: Triangularia setosa (assembly GCA_033296915.1). Classification (NCBI taxonomy): domain Eukaryota; kingdom Fungi; phylum Ascomycota; class Sordariomycetes; order Sordariales; family Podosporaceae; genus Triangularia; species Triangularia setosa. Next base: position 108,742 of record MU866155.1, on the reverse strand, counting down.
GAAACACCGGCAACCCCGCCCAAACCACCAACACCCCCGAAGTCACCCCTTCGTCCGGCCTTTCCTCCGCGGCCGCAGCAGGCATAGGCGTCGGCGCAACCGGCGCGGTCCTCCTGCTAGCCGGAGCAGCATTCTACTTCTTCTTCTTCAAGCCCCGACAAGAAAAGAAACAAGCTGCCATTCTCGCTGCCGGCGGTGCAGGCTTCCCGTCACCGGGAGCAACATCACATCAGCATTACTCACAGGTACCGAGCCAGCACGGGCCGCCATCGATGTACTCTAGCTACACTGGTGTGCCGCCGCCACCATCAGTGTCGCCTGGTCCGCCGGGGATGACGGAGTACAAGCCACCGAATTATTACCAGGGGCAACCACCACGGCCGCCGCCGAGTGAAATGGCTGGGGACTGGATGGGGCAGCCACAGGAGATGGCGGCTGGGCAGATGGCTAGTTATGAGTTGCCGGGGCATCAGCAGAGGTGACGAGAGGAAGTTGATGGATAGACCACGAGGGAAAGAGCATGAAAGAGGAGTTTCGGGGGAGTTTAAGCTATGATTATGAAGGAGCCGAGACGATAAAATGTTGAATACGCGGACGGACGGAGACGGAACGGTAATTCTTTGGGGCTTTGGGAGCTGTACAAAGAGACGGGGGTTTTGTATTATACCACATTCAGCGATATACTTCTTTTGTGTTTTCCATTTCAAGATGCCTTCTAATTCATGCCTCTTTCGCTACCGAAGACGATGAAGTTAAGCGCATTAACATTGGCCACAGTCTGACTTCCCGTTGATGTTGGATATCTATGAAAGTTACTTATGTTCTGTTACCATGTAACCCACCAGCGAGACTTGTCCCCTTGACTGTTCGTGCGAGCAGGCGGTCTTGGTGATTGCCAAGATATCTATGTGGGGTTGCTGGTCGATGATTTGAGGCCTGCTGGTGGTATGACCCAATATCTGTTCGCCTGGCTTGCCCTATGACATGTAACTTCGGTATATGGATTTCGTGAAGACGTGATTATCGACTGGTTATCAAGACAGTTAGCCATCGGGACTGACTTTTCATTTGCTCTGAGCACATCATTCCTCTGCCTGAAGTCTACCTTAATCTGCGGGGCTGGGTCCAGCTCAGTTGTTAGGCTCGGGCACAGCACCGATCAACTCTGAATGTCTACCTCAACTGTAGGTATTTGAACCTCGAGAAAGTGATAATAGTGCTTGCCTAGTCATTGTCATACCACAAGCCGACTCCCTCCCAAGACACGATTATTACAAACAGATAGGATTCAGTTTATCGAAGTATCCGGCAGTGATGTAAAGCCATACGCTACCCTCTCACATACTTGAGGCGAAGAAGAGGTGCTGTTCCAGGACATTCAATATTCGGAAGTGGCAACTTGCAACTGGAACAATAGTCCAGACAATATGAATGTCAACAACCGTTTGCCTGCTGCAGCACGGTCACGTTTTAGAAAGAAAGGCTTCGCGAAGGCTCGGAATGCTGTTTAGCTTGCCAGTCGACAGGCTTTTGCTTTTATCTGGATCGACACCTGTTGTATCGACAATAGCAGCAGTACCACGTTGACTGAAGCCATCAACTCTATGTTTTAGTGCTACAAGGACTCGTCAATCTGCTACGCATACCTCGCCGATGTTGAACCACTCAGAAACAGTGATCCTTCTCAGAATTCAAACTTTTGTGGAATCCTGTGATTTACACGGGGATGGACTCTACAAGAGCTGATTGTTCCTAGCCAAATTCGATTCCACGCAAAAGATTGGAGCTATTTGGTAAGCAAAGACGCCGGTGACGAGATTTGCGCATCTGCTTGCCCAAAGAGAACACGTTGAATCTTGCGTGTTGGTAGGCAAAAGGAGCCCAACAACAATGAGTATTGTTGAGATAGTCTTTCCCCTCGATTGTGCAATGTAACATTTTCCGTGACACTAAAACGATTTGCCGTTTGATAGCTTTGCACATGCGTTGGGCTACAGGCCGAAAGACAACGAGAACCGTGGATATTGCTTACTATCTCCTCAGCCTAATTGATGTCAGTATGCACCCTGATTACGCCTATATGTATAGTGGGCTACCTGTCTACCATCACGAGCAGGGGTATACATGGCGAGTTGTTCCTCATGCCAATTTACACAATACCCTCACAGACTTCCAAGCCATGTTCTAGCCTGCGAGGCAGTCGGTATTGAGCCGGGCATATCGCCTATTATCTTTTGAAGCGTTCTTGGGATGAAGGGACTTGTATGCTCGGGGTTGGCCTGCAGTAACTCCCTATGTCCCAAGAGCCATCATGTTTGAGCAAAGAAGCTTCTGGCAAAATATTTTCGTCAATGCGCAACCTGGTGCAAGATAGTCTCTTGCTCAAAACATTTCAGCGACTTGCAAAACACCGACGGGCACGGCAGCCACGTCATTCTTCTTTCACACCAGCTGCTAGAGATTCCGACAGATGGTTTCATTTATGCGTCATCCAATGACTATATAGGAAATACAACACCCGTTCTTATACAAGCCTATTAACACCACCATGGTCATAGTCTGACAATCTCTCTCCAAAGTGACGCGATACAGCGGCAGTGGGCTTGCCCTACATGAGTTATGTGGCTCCGGAACCTGGCCCATCACAAAAGGTCGAATTCACCCTAGATGGAACCACCTTCTTGGCCGACAATTCCCCATGTGTTTACCTTACCAAGGTCGATGGCAAACTCGAGGAAAAATTCGGCCCAATCGCTATCCACATCGTCGATCGAAATGCCAAGCTGGATGAGCCAATAATTCCTCTGCTGCTGCCACCTGTAGCCTGTTGCTTGCTTCACCTCCAACAACTGGCTCAAAATTCGCAGTTCACTGTGTTGTTGGTTGTGATCCGGGCTGCGGGTGGTTGACGTGTGACACACCCACACTTCGGGTCACGTTTACAAAGTCTACCGTCTGTATCAGGACCCTCATCGAGCCTTTATGTTCCGAGTGACAAAGAACAGCACGAAGCAAGAGTTTCCTGTGTATGCAGACCGAAAGAATGATGCCATAGCTATGGTCATAGCTCTGCAATATCTGACACGATACAATCTTATCCAAGTTTTAGGCTTTTGTGATTAGAGCATTTCTAAACATCTATCTGAACACTTTGAAGTTTAATCTGAGAATTCCCCAACATTCATCTGAGCAATTGAAGAGCATCTAAACATATTACATGTTCGGTTTGAGCATTCAAGTGCGTGCCCCGTCGTGGAGAAAAGAACGGAGACTGCGATAAAAAACAAATGCCTTAACGTTAAGGATAGTAAACAGGCCTCTCGACTATCTTTAAAGGCCCATCCGCCATTATTCAGGGCATATCCACTATCTTTCGATATCTATGGACTATGTTTTACGTTATCTATTTTAAGTAGCAGTGCCCGTTTCGTTGTCCACGACGACCGTTCAAAGTCATCTATTCTTACTGTACTTTTTTGGGAGGTTGCCTGGGTACCCGAGTCATGAAGCAACACAACGCTATTCTACACCACTCAGAAGCAAAAATTCCAACCGGGGGAGGTGTGGAACTTACCGTCTGAATTCAACGTCATCTCATCATCGTTGTTGACTCCATTCCTAGATAACACAGCCCAATTACTATGGCCCTCACCAAACCACCTTTGAAATTTTCACCAGTACCAACACCAATCCGGTGTACCAAGAGAAACCGGTCCAACTCTCCAAGGCCGAAGACCATTGAAAGGTTGAGGGAGGTCGCGTGGCTGGAAGCTGCGGTTACTTCGCTTCTACCTTGCCAATCTCGATCACAAGCAAGGATTCTATGTGGCCTCGAACGGTTGCGTACCCGCTCATTGGAGATAGATCAGACTCCTCTTGGTAAACAGGCACACGTGTCCACCGGGTTCCATTAAATGCCTTGAGAATATTAGGAAGAGCATTGAGGTAGCAGCCGAGGACAAAACACGATTCTGCACAAACTCGAAAAACCTAGGGGGACAGTGTGTACAAAGGCCTGCTAATTCAATTTGGCGTGGGACAGGCGGATTTTTCGACACTTATCATAAAATGTTAAGCCCATTTTCGCCCTGGAACGCGGCAGGGCTATCTCAGACCAAGTTCCCCTTGACTGACCCCTAAAATACATCTGGGCTCACAAAGCTATGCAGGATTAGGCGGCAGCTAAAGCCATGCTGTGACAAGAGAGCCAAAGGAAAGTAAAGAACGGGAAAAGGCCTGGATAAAGGCGGTGACGCAATAGAAGGTGAAGCGTGAACTTCTCCCTATTCTCCCCCCACCTTTAATAGCCCCTTTCTTTGCCCCTGCTGCTGTGTTGACATAGACCTAACCCTAACCCTCTCCAATATCTTCTTTGCTGTGTTTGCATTCGTTCCTGTTCCTATCTTCGGCCGTGTTTGAGCACCGTGATTCTCGCTCATCTCATCAATCTGGTTCTCGGGTTTCCTCAGCCGAGCTTCCTTGCATAACAACAACAGATCTCTGGGTCAGCCAGCCAGGTGGAAGTACCCCTCCCTAATCCAGACCTTTCCCCGCACCAAACCCCCATTCGCCTCCTCACCTGTGAGCCAGAATGTGACGGCCAATGGAACCAACTTGAGCTAACGCAACGGCAATAAATCAACAACCCGGTTATCGCAGGTGACCTGCATGGTCCCGCACGTCTACACGATGCCGAGCCCCAAGCAGGTGAAGCATGGAACGATGGGGCCTGCCATCTACTTACGCTCCCTGCATGCTGGATAGCCATGTACGTAACTGAGTTGCAGGTAGCGTAGATGGTGGATGTGACAGTGGGGTTTGGGAGCATAAGAACAACTTACTTCCCACACGATAAACCTCCACACCAGCTCAGCACGACTTCGTCTCCTCTCGACTTCAAACTTCTTGACGTTTCAGAAGATCATCCCAGCTTGTGAACACCGCAATGGCAGATGCCACACATCGACCCTTCAAAAAAGTACGTCCTCCTCCCGGCACTCCTTCACCTTAGCACCCGCTAACAATGAATCTTGCACCCTAGGTCCTCATAGTAGGTGCCGGCCCCTCCGGCCTACTCCTCGCCCTCCTCCTAGCCAAACACTCCATCCCCGTCAAGATCCTCGAAGCCGCCTCGCAACTCGACCAACAGCCCCGCGCAGCCCACTATGGCACCCCCGCCATCCCAGAGTTCATCCGTGCTGGGATTATCGACCAGATGCGTGCCAATGGCCTCATCCTTTCCACCATGTGCTGGCGCGACCCTGACAACCACAAGATCATCGCCGGTTTCGACGCTTCAAAGGTGCTCAGTGATGTTGATGGGCAGGACCTAAGGACACATTGCTATGTGCTGCAGGATTTGGACGAACTGATGCTGAAGGAGGTTAGGAAGCACGGTGGGGAGGTGGAGTTTGATGCGGAGGTTGTTGGGGTTGGCCAGGATGAGAATGCGGAGGTTGGGAGGAGGGCGTGGGCAGAGGTGAAGAAGAAGGGGAAGGAGGGTGAAGTGGAGAGAGAAGAGGCGGACTATGTGGTGGGGTGTGATGGGGCGAACAGTATTGTTAGGAGAAGTCTGTTTGGGGATGAGTTCCCTGGGTTTACATGGGACGCGCAGATTATTGCTACTAATGTTTGTGCTTTTTTCTTTCCTTTGGTTTGACCATGTATGGGCAACGTGGCTGACGGACACCAGACATTTTACGACTTTGAAGGCAAGTTTGGGTGGCATGATGCCAATTTCATTGTTCATCCTGAGAATTTCTTTGTGAGTCCGAGTTATCCTGTTCTTTTGGTCAGAGGAAATATCAGCATATTGATAAGAAACAGATGGCCGCCCGCATCACAAAAGACAACATGTACCGCATCACCTACGGCGAGACACCGGGCCTCACCCGAGAAGAATACATCGCCCGCCAACCCGCGAAGTTTGAGCAAATTCTCCCCGGTCATCCCAAACCAGACGAGTACAAGATCATCAGTATCTCTCCCTACAAGATGCACCAGCGTTGCGCCCCAAAATTCCGCGTTGGGCGTATCCTGCTGGCAGCTGATGCCGCCCATCTGTGCAACCCATGGGGAGGGCTAGGTATAACAGGTGGTTTTGTTGACATTGGTGGACTATTCGACTGTCTCGTCGGGCTCTGGGAGAATAAGGCCGATGAAGACATTCTGGAGTTGTACTCTGAGAAGAGAATTGAAAAATGGAAGACGGTGATCAATCCTATCTCACAGGAGAACTTCAGGCGGGTGTCAGACAAGGATCCAAAAACAAGGTTTGAGAGGGACGAGTTTATGAAATTGTTGAAGAAGGGAGAGACGGACGAGAAGCTGTTGAAGGACTTACTGCTGGGGTTCATGGAGGTCAGGTATGACTTTACGCAGCATTATAAGTCTCAGTAGAGTGGTATAATACCAGGGATGTCGAAACTTCATATAGGAGTCATAGACTTGAACAGCCTCACACCTATTTTAAAGCATATCGTAAGGCTTCTTACCTTGGTGGTTTCCCTAATTAGACTACTGCATACAGCACCTGTGCTCTACGTAAAAAAGCAAACTCCAAAGGATAGGCTGGGAGCCGGTGTGGTCACACGATATCACGGACCAATGTGATCTGAGTTTATGGATGTGATGAATGTTGCTTTGGTAGGCAGCAGCATCTTTGATGCCGACAAGAGGTAAAAGGGAGTTAAAGCCAAGATTATGGCAAGATCAGAGCTGAGGGGAGAAAAGCAACCAGAGACATCATCCAAAACGAGGATGGAAGATCAATTCTCGACTGAAAAAGAAACGTTATCATTTAATAAGTGTGTTATCAAAGAACTGAAAAAAACACATGGCAAACGTTTTATAAGGAAATAGACCAGTCGTTTGATGTCATTACTCCGCATCATCACTCTCATTCTCCACATCCTCCTCCTCCTCCTCCTCCTCATCCTCCTCCTCCTCCTCATCCTCCTCCTCCTCCTCATCCTCCTCCTCCTCCTCATCCTCCTCCTCCACTTCTTCTTCTTCTTGTTCTTCTTCTTCCTCACTATCACCCTATTTCACTTTCTTCCTTTTCTCAGCGATCGTTTTCTTGCCTCCATTCTTTTTCCCTTTTGCCTCTTTCCCTTTCTCGCCAGTATTGCTGTTCTTACCACCTTGATTCTTCCCATTTTTCTTCGTATCGTCAGCAGCGTCCTCCTCATCGCTTTCCTCGTCTGTTTCCGTCTGATCCTCACCTTGACTCTTCTCGGATTTATCGGTGTCAGTTTCCTCAGAGATACTCATGCACTCTACTGACTTCTGTGAATTTGAGAACGTGTCTACCCTGATCTGCTCGCGCTTGGCAATCATGCGCTCGTTAAATCAATGAATAGCAATCGGGTATTCACTGAACTCAAGGGTTGCATTCACCACAATTTCGAAATGTCGCTTAATCAGCACGGGGTTCTTGTCTTCGCCGCCCCTGACTTGTTTGCCTTTGGTTTTGAACTCGGGCAATGCCATCACAGTCTGGAATGCATTGCGGATTTGACGGCCATTCCACCGTAGCTTCAACTCCTTCCTGACCGAATCGATCATCTTCTCTTCTTCGCTTTTATACTCGAATGGTGAAAGCTTGTGTTCCTGGCGGTCCTTGTTGATCTCCTGCACCCGCATAAAGTTGCGCTTGAAAGTGTAGTTGGTCTAGTCCTTGCGGAGGCTTGGATAATAGAGCGTCAGTTGAAGACGGGATCGAAAAGCATCGTCGACGGTGCCGACCCAGTTTGTTGTGAGAAAGAGAATATCAGAGCAGTACTCTAGAATGTGAAGGAAGATGGAAACGAGACCATTACAATGGATGGCTTTTTGCTGTGCTGTGGTAGCGCATGGCCTTCGTAAAATACGGGATACACTTACATCACGTCGGGCTAGAAAGACATCACGTCGGGCTAGAAAGACATCATCTGCTTCATCAAGAAGCAAAACACAACCCCATTTGTGGGCGAGGTTGAAGTGGTGCTCCATGTTCCTCTCAACCTCCTGAGACCCGGAGCCAATGTCACCTATGTACCCATGATTAACATAGCTGTCTACCGAACAGGGCTGGGGAACGTAGGACCGTACCACAAGTCATCAGATACAGTGGTTTCTTGGTGTGAGCTGCAACACACTCTATATCTCAGGTCGGAACTCTGGATCAAGCAAGGCCTAGCTCAATAGTAGCTATCGACCAGTTGAACGACTAGATGTGTGCTGTCCCTCACCTTTCCCAGGTACTGAATCCATTCCAATGAGGTGGTGATCTCGGTTTCTGTGGCATGTGTTTCCACCATCATATGTACCAGTCTCTTTAAACGCTCCAGAATAGTGCAGGGATTCTTCTAAAAAGGCTAGACTGCTGAGTAACAAGTTACGTTTCGATATACTGTACCAGCCCGCCCAGCTGTTCAGCCCAGGATGATATCCCGCACCTCCTGATTGTGTCGATGCCATCCTTCTTTCCAAATTGTACCAATTCCCTTCCGATACGCAATTCCATCCCTCCACTCAACCCACAACACATTGTAAAACTCAAACTCGTTCAGGTCACGGGTCTCCTCAATTAGCCCCCATTCTGGGATGTATATCTGTTTCAGCCACCTCGACCTCGCACCGAATGCTCTACCCTCCGATATCACTATGCACTCGCACATTGTATCGCTTTGCAAGGCCGCCTCTTGCCTTGTGAAAGGAACCTTCAACCTGCCCAGGATTTTGCCTGAAGAATCCGTCAAATAGTAGTTGACAAACGGCGCCACCTCTTCTTCCCAGGCCACCCGAAGAGCCGGCTCGGTATTTTCCTTCTCGGGCTGCACGCGAAGAGAAGCCGTCATCACACTGCCATGGAGAAGCCAATTCCACTTGTTCTTATCCGCCGTGACCTTACCCATATCGATTGGGGGCGCGTTGAAGAGACTAAAGTCCAAACCCTCAACACCCCCTTGCTGACGGATCGCCCGAAAGAGGTGCTGAGCAAGGTTGACAAAACTGGTGTTGCCATCCAAACTCACATTATACCACTTCACCACCGGTATCAGCTCGATCGACGGCGGACTTCTCGAAATATCGTCACTCAAGTTATTCGCGACGTTCCCCTCAAAGGCAGCCCATGACCAGCTCGGAAACATCAGCTGGTTTGTCCCCGGCGCAACAACCCGAGGCTTGGCTCCGGCAAGAGGTTCCCACAGCATAGCCACGTCAAAGAACATCTTCGGCATTCCGTACATGAAGCCCCCGTCATACGTCCGGCTCAAGACATTGAGGACACCAGAGAATGCCCGGAGCCCGTCAGCCTGGTACGTCATCTTCCGCCGGCAATACTGCCTAACCAGGCTTTCAAAGTGCGGAAACTTGGGTCGTGAGGGGGTTTCAAGCTGCAGCATAAAGTGATTGTCAAACGCCAGGTGCGCCGGTCGCTTCTTTTCCGTTCGCCAACTCTCGTCAGGGGCAACACCGTCTGGCTCTCCGGATACGCCCTCAGTCCAGATGGAAGCCTTGCACTGCCAGATGACGCTGCCGCGGAAGAAGATGAGGGATCTTCTTGATAAGAGACGCTCTTGGAACGTCCACGCTCTGCTGTGCCACGTCGTGAAAAGGCGGGCCTCCTCGGTTTCCGGGCCTGGGCGCATGTGGCAGCCCGGGGCCAGTTCCAGAACTGGCAGTGTAGGAAATTTTCGAGAGGAGCTTACACCATGGAGACCAGAATCGGCATCAGCTCCGTCAGCGGCGATGATGGTGAACTGCGAGTTGGCGTAGATGGAGGCCATGGAGGCGATTTGTTTCGCCTTGTTGGCTTCGTCGTCTTGGATGATGCACAGCCTATCCACCCAGAGGTAACGCTCACCCATGTCCCGGGTCACCTTGATGGCGTCTTGGATTGTTCTGGGAAGTCGGGGGAGTACATTGGGAGCGAGAAGGGCGTTGGGTAACTGGAGACTAGCAAAATTGGAGGTGCGCGTCTCAAGGATGTCGGGGAGGATGCCCCATACATAGCTGAGGGTGGTGTACCTTGGGGCAACTGGGAAGTAGACGAGACAGTGGTCCTGGACATCGATCAGGTTGATATCTGTGACCGCTGGCTGTGAGGAGTTAAGTCGACAGTTGTCGTGGTGCTTTTCGCAGTACTCTGGCCACCGCTTCAAGGAGCTGATGTCGATTTTATCCGGGTCGATGATCTTGTAATGGACTGAATTCGGAGCAAGTTCCGGCGAAGGAAGAAGCTCAAGGTGGTATGCTGAGTGATCCCAGCAACCGCATCCCGTTCGGAAGAAGAATCGCTTCTGAGGAAAGGTATCAAGCCGCATGGGGCATGTTGGACGGAGAGGCGAGTTTGGCGCTATCCGAGCAAAGTGCTCCAGAACGTACATACAGGTTACGCAGTTTGTATCTAAGCTTGAGACAAGTCTCACGACAGGCTCATCCACGGCCTCCCCTTGCAACGTCTTGTGGATGACTTCTGAAAAGAAGGCGCAAGTCTTGCAGCCAGAATCTGGAAGCTCGTTTGAGGTCATTGGAAAGATGGTTACCCGATCACGAGGTCAATATGTATCTGGTGCTTCAGGAAGAGAAAAAGGTGCTCAGGCTGGGAAGCCATGGAGAGGTTTTTCTCTCGTGCCGCAGCAGACAGCAGTCCTCGAGAAAAGCGGGGCTACAACCAATAGCTGATGCTGCAGCGCAGCTGAATACCTATTGAAGCTGGCAACATTAGTTTCATGTTCACCCCAGCTGGTTAGCTCTAGCTTACACGCAATCACACAGACCAGGGTGTCATCGCCGGCGTATATCATTTCCTCCGTGGTGTTGCCGAAGCGGGATGGTTGCTTTAAGTCCAGGTTTCGTGTGAAAATTCTGATGTTCCAGAAACCGCGTATATATGTTTCTGCTCATTAATCTGCTCATTAATCTGCACATACATACTCATGTGGCCCAACCTCCCAACCATTATACATACAAAAACTCCACATCCTCCCACTTTACAAAATGGTCATACAACACCGACTCCTTCACAGACCGTTTCAGCTCTTGCTTAGCAGCCATCTTTTCTCCCCTTCTCCAGTAGACACTCGCGAGTTGATAGTGCGCACACCTCACAAGAACTTTCATCTCGACGCTGCCCGTTCCACGCCCATGTCCATTGGCAGAGCCTCCTTGCCCACCGGGTCTCGTCGACGGGGCCATCTTCTGCGAAGAATTAGAACCACCCCTCACCCCATCAATCAACACCCTGAATTTCTCCTCCGCCTGTACCTCATCACCATATTCCGCCAGCCAAATCCCCGATTCTAACAGCAGAGCCCCATTACTATCCTCTTTCTTATTCGCAGTTGAAGGTGAGATAGGCGAAAGTAAACAACTCTTCCAACAAGAGCTCGCATTACCGCTCATCTCTTTTGGTGTCCAATCCAAAGTCACATCAATATTTGCCTTGCCAGGTAAGTCATGAAGCAACACCACCCGTAACGGCAGGTCTTGTAGCCCAACCTCCTTGAGCATCCTCTCCAGCACCGCGATGAGGAACCTCCCTGCTGTTTCCTTCACCGATGCCCCCTCGTCAATGAGCCTTGGCTCATTAGGATTAGCATCCGCACCGAAAGAGTCAATCTCCATTTTATTCTCTGACCCGCCCAACACCCTTCTTAAATCTCCGCCAAAGCCAGAACTTTCTCGATCGGTGTCGCCTCCACAGATGCATTTGACAACAATATCCTCCATTATTTTCACCGCCAGCTCTGTCAACGGTCCCTTGCCTTTCTCATCATTTTCTGGGTCGGAGTAGAAGGAACCGAGAAAATTGACAATGTAAAACATCCTGCTGCCTATTACTCCCTTACTTGTCGGTTCGAGGATGGCAAAGGCGCGGTTGATGGCTTTGAACTGCTGTATCTCAGGGCTGTTATTATTTCCAGGGCTGGCAAGATATTTTTTGTTGATTGCCAGTGAGTACCTGATTGTCGATAGCCACTCGAGGGATCTCATGTTCCTCAGAAAAAAGTCGGTTGTCCCCCAGGCTCGCTCGCCGTCTTGGAACATGGTTGTTTTGTAGAGGCGGGTGAGGAAGAGCTGGAAGTTTTGTAGGGTGCTGCCTGGACCCGCGAGGGGGGAGGGGGTGTACTGTGGTGGTGGAGGTGGATGCAGCGCCGGAAGGGCTGGCGGGGGTGGTGTTAACATTGGCAAAGGGTGAGGTGGTGGGAAGGAGTATGATGGTCGTCGCATGGGATTGTTCATTATTGTCTGGTCGAGGAGCATCGGTAGATGTGGCGGTAAGGTCGTGCTCGGGGCCGTGGATATGGGGGCGAATATCGGAGCTGTAGAAACCAGATGATTGCTGCTACTGTTTGGTGGTGACGGGGAGGGCGAGGACGACGATGGAGATGAAACCCGCAGTAGGTTGACATCTACGAGGGATTGTTGCGACGCTCGGGTGGTTAGTGGCCGTCCGTCTTCAGGGGGTGGTGTGTAGCAAGAGATTTCTCTGGTACAAGGGCTGACAATTCCCGAGCTGGAGGCGAGCAGTTGGGTGATGTTTAGTCCCTTTCTTCTGACGTAGTTTTGCACTCTGTCCCAGTCGACCTCTCTCCCTCGGATCATGTATGTCGTCGATCTTTTCCCGACCCTGTCACGCTCGTTTCGAAGGCGAAATAGCTCTACGACTTCGCACTCTTTGAAGTTCTTGTCGAGACCCCAGGATTTTATGCGGGTTTTGTACATTCGTTGTCTGTAAGAATGTCGGGAATACCTGGCTTGTCAGAACGTGGGACTGTCTGGTGGCCAGTATCAAAAGCAGCTAGAGGGAAGAGATGATAGCTCATACGTTGCTCGGAAGCCATGCTCCTCTTCCATGACCTTCATGACATCCTTGAGTGGTAGGTTCTGTGTCTGGTATAGGTCCTGAATTGTCGTCTTCCATGGGTCCCACTCGTCTCCACCCACCCAGCCAACAGACTGGCGTCGTCCTTGGTCGGCAGCAGGCTTGGGGATGGACATATTCGTGTTGTGGTTGATGTCTGATATTCCTGATGGTTTGGATATGGCATGTTCATTTCCTGGGTGTTATGAACCATTTCTCCGTCTAGGAGATAAAGCCTTATTGGAAAGATGAGGGGTAGGGCCCCGGCAGGGCGTGCAGACAAGGCAGCATCCAGTTTATCGAGGAATCGACCAGGTTGCTGCGCCACAGCCTTGGACTATCGGCTCCGCGAGGACATCGAAGAAAACAATCTGAAGGCAACTATGTGTTGATGAGGGGCTGGCTGCTAGATGTACGTGATGAAAGTGGTCCGTTGCCGGTCACCAAAAATGGGGGCCTGGAGTCAGGCGCCAAATTTAAGTGAGATCGAGAGTAATAATATGCCATGAGAAGAGCCGATCTCCTGCTTTTGTCACTGTACACTGGGGCTTATGTAAAGAGGTGACGAATCTCCTGCAATCGCGAAACACGTATAGAGACCTGCAGCTCCAGTCAAAGACTGGAGGTACCTTGGTCTCTATTTTAATGTCCCTGTCGACGGTGAAGTAACGGGCTGGCACGGGACCTTCGGACTTAATGCGACTGGGTGGTCGGGATCAGAGCGGCCTTGGCCCTCTTAACAACTCCATTCCGATCTGCGTCCCCCGTTTCTTTTGGAAGTACAAAAAGGTTCTGGTTCATCTGACTGCTTTAGGCAGCTCCCCTCAGTCACTAATAAGGGAACATGGGATGACACATGGATGGACACGACATTCTCCAACAGCCGTACGTGCCGCTGTCTTACATGTCCTAGACCCTGCTTCCCACGCCCTTGCCGGGCACCTACATTGGTTTTTTTTTTCTACTCAGCTCTGGTGTAGTGTATGACGAACCGAATCTTCCTGTTTTGGGAACATCTCCTTCCTAGAAGTTTTTTCCTCGTGTCATCATCCATGACATTTTGAATCCATTCAATGTCAAGGAAACTTTCTTTAACCTCCACCAAACAACCACCTACCGGGACTTTTTCCGAAGAAAGAATGACTAGGGTAGCACCAGCACCGCCACATTTAACGATTGGATAGCAATAACGTCCGCAAAAGGCCCGCACATCAGCTTACGGCATGAGCATGGGTGGAGAGAACGAGGAGGCGACCAGATTTCCATTGACAGCATACGTCTTGTCACAAACTCTCGAGAGTCATCTCTGCCAAAAAAGGGTGAAGGAAGTTACAGCGCGACGACAAAGGGACAATGCAGTGTTCGGCACGGCGTCGGGATGTACAGAAATCATGAGGGCCATTCAAAGTAAATATTAAATATCCCCTTACAGCAATATGCGAAATTACCAAACACAAAGATTTAACCCAGAAGAACATGAGCAGGGTCTAAAGGACACGGAGCAACGAATCTTCCGACCCCCTCGACTTAGTATGCGGCTCTGCCTGCTTTTAGCTGCTTCCCGCTATTTATCCCACTTTTCCTCAAAGGGGTAAGACGGAGTAGGCCCGTTGAAAACTCCACATCAACAGGCAGGGCACTCAATCAGGCAGGGCACTCAGTCAGGCAGGCAGCTACCTTAGCTACATACACGGACACTATTACACTATTCCCGATATCGACTCGGGTTCGGATTTTCCTCATGCGAGGGCAAAACTTCGGGATACGAGCAACAACCCGGTAGGGTTTACTCCCAGAACTTATACGCTGCGGTAGGTGAATAAAACGGCGTGGGGGGGCCAAGTGTGGAAATAAATGTCCACCACCTTCCCGACATGCAGTTAAGCAGATGAAAGATGAATGCTACCAAGCACCAACAACCGCCGCCGGGTAGGTAGGTAGCACAGAAAACCTCCAGTGCTATTAAAACACAATGCAAAAATCGAAACTCGGTAATGTTGAGAAAGGAACCGGAGAACAAAAAGATCCCGACGGGGCACCAAAAGTTAGGTACTTATGTATTTTGCATTTGAGGCGCTCATCAACGGCTCGGGCAGGGGGTGTGGGGCCACCCGGACCAGACACATTAACCTCTTCAAGTCTGTTAAGAAAGGGAATAAAACACGTAGACTATCATCATTTGCAACTGCCGCTCATGCATGCATGCATGCATGAGCGAGCAAAGCCACTTGGTGATGAAGCATTAACAGGAGAGATAGATAGACGCCTCATGTTTCGGAGCAACCGTTTGGTCCCTTGTGCTGCTGCCGATCGGGAGGTGAGCCGCGTACGCCAAAAGAGCGGAGAGCAAACAACAACAGCGTAAGAGCGGACCCCATGTTGGAATGGATCGGTTGATCGGGTTGGATCGGTGAGTTCGGAAAGGATTACCGAGATTTTACCTTTTGACAGGTCTCTGAGCATGAAAGTAAAAAAGTACCCTTCTACCCCGTGCTGGCCCTGCTCGGACTGTTACACTCGCTATCCAATGAACGGGGACAGTGGAGCTAGACGATGCGAGTCAGATTTTAGATGCATACTCAATTTCTCTTGATCACGAGCTTCACTACCTCGTGTTTCTTTCTGCATTTTTGGTGCTGTATTCTGTGTAGTTGGCATTGGCCTGCAGAGTTCCTCTGCGGATGGCATGCTGGTGCCTTCTACTAGCAAAGGCAGTGTAGGTAGTGAAACAACCCACATACCCCCGGACCGGAAGTCGACATGCTGAGGATGAGTAAAGATCGATTGGTTGAAATTGGCGGTGTTGCCAAATAGTGGATGTGGCGGATGTAGGGTAAGTCGATGTGATAGATGTGGATGCACAACATAGTCACCCGGTGTGGCGTTTAGATGAAAGAGTTGTGAAGGTACTGTACATAACCGCCATCAGAGGTGTTCTGTAAGGCAAACTACGTGCAGTAATACAGTTATTTCTCGCTGCCGGTGGCATTGGCCAATCTCAAGAGCATGGTGTGAGGCAGGCCACGCGTACGTTTGATGCATGAGCGGCCGTACGGGGCTGGTTGGATGGGAGCAAACCGTGACATCATGTTAAGCCTGCCGAGTGGTTCTTGTAATGTTTCTCTGGTCATAAGTCGGGCGAATATGGGGTTGCAATCTTTGGTTGGGTGTGACCTGCTCGTCAACACTTCTGGTTTCTCGAGATCTCGAGAGGGCTGTAATTGCTGAAACAAACTCAGGGCGAAGCGCGTCGATGACGACCTCATGTCATCTGTTCTGAATGCCTTGCGCGCCAATGACAGAGGGAGAACAGGAAGTTTCCCGGCATGTAAAGAGATGTACAGCTACATCTCCATGCCTTGACACGGCGCACCCGGCCTTTCCAACGGCCAGGTGAGATTTCAGGAACAGGAGCGGGAGGCGGCGATCCCTTAGCCTACCCGCTCTACACAACGTCATTGCCTGCCCGTTGGCAGACCCCATACATCCACACCGACTGGCAGCAAGAAGAACGGAGCGGCCGGTTGTAACATCTCGGTTTGCGACGGACGCTAGTTCAAGACAGCCTCACTTTGGCTTTCCCTCTGCCGCTCGAGCCGCTGCCACCAACTCCGATACCGCCGGGAGTAAGAGCACAGCCAGGTGAAAGTTGCTGTCGTCCATAGCTGTAGGAAATGTGATATTGAAGTCTAGAGACGGACCGAATGCCATATCAACCAAACGTTCGAAGCTTGAGCCCAACATTCAGAGCTTGAGCCCAGCATAACGATACCGAGAATCCATGGTATCCATCTTGCAGGCCGCCTGATGAAGAGGCAGACACCTCATAGTGCATCTCGACTGAACGTGCAAAACTCTTCTCGCCTGCCTTTCGCAGACATGCGTTCGAAGTTCGAAGTTCGCAAACCAGAGACAAGAAGTTCCCTCCACCACACAATATCCGTGACGCCCATGTTCAGACATATGATCAAACATTTGTTATGCTCTGAAACCTCACTAACCTAGCCATGAAGGCCAAGAAAGCAGCCTCTCTCGAGGTTTGAGTTGCCGCCCTCGCCGATTCCTTATCCCCAACAAACACGCAAGTAGACATCCGTGATGTCCGTGTTGAGCCCTGGGAAAAATAAGACAGGATTTCTCTCTCCGCCACCCTTTCCACTTTCCTGCATCATCTCCAGGCTCGTTGGAGTTGAACAAGGCCAAAATTTCACCTTCCGAGAGCCATCATAAGAGAAGTCGGAGACGGACCAGATCCGGGCTGGTTCACTCTATACGCAGCAGGACCCGTGATGACGCCAGACGACATCCGTGATGTCCGTATAAAGTATCTGACAAAATTAAACAGGTTATTCCCGTCTCCAATCCCACATGATATGATGCGTCTTCAGAGTCGCAGTCATGGTCAATTTCACCGCTGTCGCTGATGAGGGTAAAATTTATGTGGGAGGGTTGAAACCGAGGTCAAGTTTGGGAGGTGAAGTCGGAGACGGAGTAAATCTTGTTGACTCCGGGCCCGTTCGCACTATGTGTAAGTATGTCTTGCTTGGGCCATAGCCGCCGCCACAGTTGCACAGCCGTCTTGGAAACGACATGAATTGTTGTTGCCGCTCGAATGTCTCATTAAGGCAAGTTGAACCTTTTGTCTGTCTCGTTGTGCCTCATCTTGGGTCTGGAAGCTTTGTCAGTTAACATCTCAGATGTGTTGCTCTGCGTACGCGTCCCATCGTTAAACCCCAACGAACTGGCCTGTCTTTGTGTAATCAGTGAGGAGCTGAAATCGCTTCAAGCTTTCAGCTGGGTCGAGTAAATGACGCAGTGCGGAAATATATTGGACATGGTCAATGGAAGTAGTTGATGTCTGCCAGATGCAGCATACAGTGCGTAGTCTTGCAGGCTGGATCAGGGAAAGACAAGCCTATCACAATCAGCATCTTGTCAGAGTAGTGATGGTAATGGCTTGCCTCATGGGAGTCAAATCACCTTGTCAGACCTTATCTCAGAAACAACCCATCATACACCTGGTGACAGACCACAACGTGAAAAACCAAAGAGAGCCAAAAGTTCCAAAGCAACGCTGCATTCATTCATTATCGTAAAACATACCCAATGATAATTTCGTCTCAAAACCCAATGCTCTAATTCAATGGTGCTTCGCCCCATCCATGACCAGCAATGTGCCTGGACATCATGCTGGCCCCATCATACATGCTCCGCCAAGAACTCAGGGGGAACCTCATTCTCGCTTGCCGTGCTCTCCCTACTGTACGTCCGATCCAATCCGTTTCCAAGGCCAGCAGCAGACGGAGAAACCAGCAAGTCAGGTGGTACCTCATTGTCACTCTCCTCAATCTTGTGTCCTTTCTCGCCATCAATTACATCAACGAGGTTCTTGGCCTTGGCTGTCTCTGGCGATGACGACAGCTTGAACCGGATGGCGGAGTGCTGCAAGCCTGAGCTACCAGACATTGATCTCCTTAGATGTGGCGTTGTGTCCCCGTCTCCGTCCCTATCTTTCTCGTCATCTGTATCGTCCTGAACATCCAACCCTCCTGCACGTAGACCCTTGACTAAGAGTCCTTTGGCTAGTTTGAGTGCCTCCACCTCGGCGCCAATGGCACAGATCAGCAGATTCCACCCATTCTCTTCAACCAAACGGAGTTTCCCCTCCATATCAGCAATGACACCCTTCATATCAGCAAGCACGTCCGACATGGCCTTCACCCAGTCTCGATTTGCCTCCTCATTGTCGTGACTACCAGCCCAGTGTTTCATCACCGCAGCCAGGCTTGACTCAAACTTGTCCACCAATTGCAATGTCTCCTTCCACAATTCCACACCCTCTTCCAAAGCCAGCCGCTCCCTATCGACCTCAGCTTTCCTCGCCGTCAGCAATGTAACCTCACCCTCCCACCACTCCTTTACCATCTCGGGCGTCCTCCTTTCAGGTCTCAGCCTGAGAAACTCCAACCCTGACAAATACGATTCCTTGTCTATTGGTTGATCAGGCCCAATGATACCCTCCAAGTCCAACGGCTTCACCCCCGGTCTGGTCAGGATCCCGCCCAGCTTCGCGCCCACATCATTCAGAGCTCCGCGATAGCCACTCAGACCGGCGTCTCGCTTACTCTTGACATCGGCCACCTTGGCATCCAAATACCTCTTGCGGTTCCGCAACCCTACTAACCTCTCTTCCAGCTCCTTAATCTCACTTGCTACGTTGTTTCGTTCTTCTGTCAGCTCCTTGATCTCCTGTGCGAGGGGTTCTTCTTCGTCTTGTTCGATCTTGTCCAGCTCGCCGGTGATCTCTTCCCGTTGCCTGCACAGCTTACGGAGCTGGGCGAGTGCCCGCTTTCTCGTCGATAAGGCGGCCGTCAAGTTAGCGTCTTCTTCTGCTTTTAGGTCGGCCAAGAGAGTCATCTGCCGTGCGAGTCCGGTGCGCGCTTCACGTATTGATGGTCGCTTTTTCTTGGGCTGGCGTACTGGTATCACCTGTCCCATGTGTGTTGTCATGGTCTGGGCAAAACTTACCCGGCGGACCGTGGATATCGAAGTGGTGCTCGTGTGTAATGTGCTTGCAGGGGTGTTGCTGCCAGCATCACTGGCTCCTGGGCTTCCTGCAGACCCTGATCTCCCAACTTGCGCTGACAGGCACCCTGACTGAACATCCAAGATGCTCTGGAGTTCCTTTTGTAGTTGGCGTTCCCGGTGTTGGAGGTTGCGCCAAACTGCATCCGGTTCATACTCGTTGTAGTTCACTGTATCGCGCCCTCGGGCTGGGCTGTCCTGTCGGTCGAAGAGGACGCTACCGACATTTCGAGCAATAGAAGCTGCTGCGTCAAAGGGGTGGTATGGCTGAGGCTCCTCCTCGTCCCTGTAGAGTATCCGCGACGTAGCTATGGGGGGGGGAGGGCCGTGGAAAAGAATCGTGGCATTGGGCTTGGATTTCGAGGCTGAACCAGCACTACTAGCTCGATCGCTCGTACTATAGTCAATCGGGGGTGAGCTTTGTCTGCGGCGTCGCGAGGTCTGGGATGTTAAAAGGGCGTCTTCGAGTCTGGGAGACAGGTCGTCCATATCGTACTCGCTTGCCTTCTTGCGGATCGTGGGGCTTGATGGGTTGTGGAAAGGGATGTCGGGGCTCTGTGAACGAGAGAAAGAAAGCCGGGAAAGAAAGGAGGATCTCGACGTCATGTTGACGCCTTCGTGGTTGTTATCTGTGTTGACGTGCTGATAGTTTAAGAAATTAGCCTCCACAAATTCATACAAGGCGTTCATGGCAACGGGGTCAGGGTGGTGGAGATATACCAGTGTGCCTGCCAGCCATTCAGTATTTCCACGCACTCGACGGCAGAAATATATAGCGGTGATGCTCCAATAATGCGGCCGTTGAGAGTCAGACACGTCGACAATAGCTTCTAACGAGCAAAACAGAAGATGTTTGTCGAGCGGTTCGTTTGTCCAAAAGATGAGAATTATCGATGCCTGGGTGTTGCAGTGTTCACAAGAGGTGTGGCATGTGCCACTGCCACGGAGAACCTGCGGTTCCGACGTGCCTTCCAATTGGTTGCACTGGCTCCACCTGACAGGCCCTCGCGCAACGTCACTGTGGGCCTGATTTCTCCTGGGCGACGGCATGAACAACCCTAACCCCTCCGACATCAAAACTGACCTTCCAGAAGCCTAGCTGTTAACGAACTGCCCCAAGAATTACCAAATCACCACGGACAATGGCGAGTTCTCTATCTCCAAGCTCAAGTACCTCAACCGTCGACCATTCAGCCCACCTATGCGCCTGGTGTAAATGGTTACCTACAACTTTGACTTGGCTCGGTCCAAGGCGACCGTCGAGCCTACCCTTCCATGACAACGAGACTTTGCACACCTGGCTAGCACAGTTTACAACTCATGGGATGGAGTACTTCCACTTCAATAGCCTTCTATGTCTCAATCTGATAGTCTGGGAAGCCTTGGACAAACCAGCCCCTTATTGGTCCACGCTCCATGTCTTTGCCCATAGCCACCACCCAGCACCTTCATTTCGCCAAGCGCCTGTTGGACTGAGTCGGCAGTATCTGGCTGCTGGTACCATGGCTGCCTAGGAGCTTCGAAAGTCCACCTCGAATTGATGTTCCTCCTTTCTATGCTAAAGAGGATCGCAGCTTCCACTCGTTCCCTCTCAAAATGCGGCGGCTTTTACAGTACTTGCGAGGGAATCCCCCGGCATTGGCTGTCTTGGTGCAGCCTGAAATGCTGCTGACGATATTGGCCGTGGCCATCTCCGTCGACCAATTCGTCTCGATTTTGGCAATAACCGGAGCGGCCGTGTTATCCTTTTGTTTCTGGCTGCATGTAATTGCGCCCTCCCCGGGCTATTTGCTGATCTCGGGCCATTGCGGATGTACAAAGTTAGAACCAGATTGTGTGCCAGGCCCAGAGGTAACGACTGTTAATATCCCAAATAACTCTTCTTCGCCAGAGGAGTCTCCATCAAAAGTCCAACTGGATGAAGGTGCCTGTCATCCAGGCGTGCCTGCTGGGCAACCAGTACCGGAAGGCAATAGGCCGGCAAAAGAAGCTTGTGAAGAACTGTCACCAAATGAAGAGACGCTTGGTTTGACACCTGTTGGGGGGAGTTCAGAGAACAGTTGGGAGGAAAGAAGCCAATCAGTGGAGGAGGAATCCGTCAAAGGGGGCCCAGCCAAGAACGAACGAGCGACAGATCGTGTGGAAGGACTGGTAGTAAGGTTGTCCACATACTCATGCGCCATAACCAGTTTCTCCTGACCACTCGCATAGCTAGAAGTTCCTTCCTGGTTTTTGGACCATAACCTCAAGACAGCAAGTGAGCTGAGCGGCCGAACCCCCAAACTGGTCATCAAAAGGGAGAGATCAGTTCCACCATCAGGGCCACACGCCGAAGACGCCGTTTTTGAGATTAAGTCGTCTGTGTACCACGGCTTCTGGGCTGTCTTGTCAAACCCAGCACAAACTTGGGAGTCAGCATACGAACAGGGCATGCCCTTCTTCGCGAAGCCAAGCTTCCTTTTAACAGCGATCAACACAACGTATGGGGCTCGTGGCTATCGCGCCTTTTTCCGAGCAGCTGTCGAGCAGTTTGCAACTGACATTGGGGCCGGTCTGATTACACTAGATATCGAGGGTGTGTACCGTTGATCGTTCATATTCCTGATGCTCATCACTTTGACATATCCGACAACCATGAGTTTGAGGGTAGTCCAAGGTGATTCGACTTCGCTGACATCCAAGAAGTTATGGACGTGCTACAGCTAACTATTATCAACAAGACGCGAGGGCAAGGTGCCATCCTGCTCGTGCTTGCGAGTCGCTATTACACCACTTCCCACAGAGATTCAGGCATCCCCGTGGTACAGACGCTTCTCCAGACCGAAGAGGATCTAACACTTGTGCCTCTGAAAACTCCAGCTCAGGTCAGATTTCTTGAAGATGGACTTCCCAACTGCGATCTTCATCTCCACATCAATATCCGTTCATTCCAACGGCAGATTAGGGCAACCATCGGGGACTTTTCTTCTCCGCTCTTACAACCACATGTACCATGGGATTTTATCAATCAATGTGAGATATCGAAGAGGTTTTGCTCTCGGTAACTGAAACACGGGGAGATTGTATCCGTTGGAAAGAAGGTTGCGCTTCAGGTCGGAAAACATGGAAGCGTCAATGTGCAGCACATCCAACAAGCCCTCCTTGCAGCTCGATCTGGACACCAAAGATGCCATTTCCCAACCGATTTATCAGTCAACAGGGAGTATTGCCTTCCAACCCCGTTCTGGAATTCTAGCAAATGCTAAATTGGGCAGCTTTGCTCTATGGTCCGCCGGGCACAGGCAAAACTCACCTAGCAAGAGTGTTGGCTCATGAATACGAGTTGATCATGATCTCGGTTTCGTCAGCCGATATTGAATCTAGTCTTGTAGGTGAAACGGAGAAGGCCATCCAAACTCTCTTTAGCCTAGCCCGTAAACTTCACCCCAGCATCCTTTTCATAGACAAGGCCGGCTCCCTGTTGAAACGCAGGGAAGCGCACGACCGCAACTGAGAGCGTACTCGGCTGAACCAGTTCCTTGCCGAGATGGACCACCTTAAACAAGACATCAACTCGCCATTCGTTATTCTTGCTACCAACCTCCCACAAGCGCTTGATGACGCCGTTCTTCGCCGCGTGCCTGCTAGATTGTACATGGGTCTACCACGGTCCAGGGCTAGGCGACAGATCTTTGCGATCTGTCTCCGAAGACATCGTTTCGGATGAAGTTGATTTCGATGACCTGATACGGCGCACCAAAGGCTACTCTGGATCCGATCTCCATACGCTCTGTGTCCAGGCTGCTCTTATTTGTGCTGCTGAAGTGTGTCAGCCGGAATACGGTAACAGCCTGCCGAGCCCAGGTAGCATACAACAGGTTCACTTCGAAAAAGCCCTGAGGCGATCAGCACCCACTAGCACCGGACATGCACTGTCGGCGATCTGGAAATTTGCAAAAGCAAGCGACCCACAAGCACTGGCTCAATTTACGACCCTGACATTGATGAGGAGGAGCAAAGAACGACTGCAGTTGAACCTTCACTACCGTCCGTGAATATGAAGATCACGCCAGCCCCGTCACTCCTTCTAGATCGAGCGCCCGGTAGTACAGTGGAGTCTAGCGCTTCTGGGGATCTTGAAACTACTTCAAATGCAAATGGATTGCAAGAACCGGTAGCTTCAGAAGCCCAGGACCGTGTAAAGCAACCTCTGGTTAGGGACCACTCTACACACCTCTGAGGGCCAATAGCAGAGAAATCAGAGTGTTATCCATCCAACCACAAACACTGGAAACAGAACACAACCCGCAACCTGGCCGGATAGATTGTAAGCATGACATCGTCGATCTCAATGATATGCAATAGTGGCATGAGGAGCTACAGACAATGCTCCCAGCAAATGATGGGGAATATCCTTTCGATATGACCAGAACACCTCCGGCGTGGGTTGTAGCGGCAGCCGCAAACAAATTGCTCCATGAGCAACCAGAAGGCACCATTTTGCACTGGCCGGACGTCATGAAAGAGATATTGCCAATCGACGAATTGAAGTCAATGAGACTGGACATACCTTTCGAAAAGCTGACGAGGTGGAAAGAGTTCGCACCGAGGTTCATTTGGGGAGACTATATCACTATGAGCTACACCTGGGCAAGTACCGCTACTGCTCTGGCATCTCAAGCTACATATCGTGCACTTCATGCTAACAAGTATGATGATAGGGCCCTCCCGAGCCTTCTCACACCATCTTTTTAAATGATCACGAAGTCCAAGTTGGTGGCAACCTCTATCAGATGCTTCAAAGACTCCGCAAATCGGTAGAGGTCAAACAGCCACATATCAAAGTATGGATTGACGCCCTCTGCATCAACCAAAGCGACGAAAAAGAAAAAAAGACAGAGGTGCAAAAGATGGATCTGATATACAGCATGGCTTTAGCAGTTTGAGGATGGATTGGTGCCCCGTCCTCGCCGGCACCAGACTTCTCTTTCGGTACCGCCTACTCGTTAATACGGCAGTATTTCGATCAAACTCAAGGAGCGACAAACGTAGGCAATTTTAGGCATACGACATACCCGCAACCGCTTGTCCAGGCGCTGCGCACCGTGGCCTTGGAGCTTACGGTGCTCCCTTACTGGAGCCGCACGTGGATCTCCCAGGAGATTGCCCTTGCGAACTCGATCTGTTTCTGGTACGGAGACGACTACCTCTTTTTGCCAGATGAGATCAAGCTGGCAATTGAACCGCTGGTTGACTTCAGCGCGGCTTTCAGTCAGTCATCGGACTTGGACTTCGGCGACGACGAAACTTCAGAGTCTAGCCTCGATCTTCCCTCAATCCAGCAACAGTGCCCAGCCTTCTCTCACGACGGCCGCATCATGTACTGCGAAGGGCTGCTCATCGACTCGATCAACACGCTGACGATCTCACACTCGCGCGCAATGGACATCACAATCCAGGATGCGTACTTCAACCCGTTATCCATGACAGCCGGTCCCCCAGCTGCCATGTCGATCGTACCAGACGAAAGCGTCAGGGCGGCTTTAGCACGTGTTTTGCATGGAGAAACCGAGTGCGACATTTCAAACCCAAGTTGTCTTCTCAACTTAGCCTGGGGTCTAAAGGAAGACCGCCCACCAGACGGGCTCAACTGGCAGAAATTGCAGGACACCTCTAGAGACGCCTCTGAGCTAGCCCACACTCACGCTTGCTTGTTGTGGTGGCGCACCCTTCTTCATGCCAACCCTGATTTTCTAATCGGCCGCTTCCCGCTGCAGGGCTACTTCAACTTGGCGTGCGAGTTTCAACCCAACGAATACACTGCCCTTGAACTATCCCAAACATTCACACAGCGACTTTGCATGACATCTAGCGGCCGGGTTGGGATGGTGCCGAATCTTGCCGAGGCTGGCGACAGGATCGTTGTTTTCTTTGCCTGCCAAAAGCCAGTCGTAGTTCGGCCCAAGGGAAAGCATTACGAATTCATTGGCGCCTGTTTTGTGGACGGGCTTATGAGGGGCAAGGCGGTGGCCGATTTGGAAAGCGGCAAGCTGAGTGCCGAGATGATTTCTTTTTGTTAGGTGGATGCCAAACACTGCGCTGGGTAAGGTTAGACACCTACTTGAGCATCGATGTACAGAGCCCAACTAGCTCGCAATAGAGAACTACCATCACTTGGATGATTTGATACACCTCTTACAAAATACCCTCATCAGCCCCCTCCTCACCCCACCGCCACTCCCAATCCTCCCAGTCAACAACATCCACCATCTCCTCATCCGCATCAATCGCCAACCTCGCCATCAAATCCCCCAGCTCCTCCGTCAGCTGCTCGTCAAAGTCAACATAAATATCCATATCCTTAGCCACATACTTAGCCCTGAGCATCTCAAGCATGGTATCCTTTGCCTCCTTGTCCCCCTTGCCCCCCAAAAAGCCAACATGAACCGCCCCTTCAATCCCCTCAAAATACCCCTTCTTTACTCTCCCATCTTCATTCTCCTCCAACCACGCAATAAACCCATTCGCAACCTTGACCAGCTTACTTTTCGCACGGGCTAGATTCATCCATCCAATCTTGACCCCGTGTTCCCGGTCCCACAGTCTCGCTTCGGTAGCCATGAGGACCAAGCCGTGGAGAATCTCGCCGGTGATACCATCCCCCCGCCCGAACGACGCTCCCCCAGAATAAACTCTGATCCTCCAGCCCGCGTATTTTCTGTCCTTGTCATTAGCGCCTCTCCTTCCCACCAAATGTTCTACTGTAAGGCACTTACCATATCACCCGACCTCAGTAGCCCCAACCCCCGCTCCAAAACCTCCACCAATCCCCTCTCCACCCCCTTTTTATCCAAACCTTTCCCACTTTTCCCACTTCTCCCATCACCAGAACCCGTGCCATCTTTAGAGAAACAACTGTCCAAAGCCCTGAGAATAGCCCTCCCCTCCCGTCCCTCCAACCCCGCCAGCCGCCTCGCTACTTTCCTCGTGTATCGGTTCCTTGTCTCACACATCGCCAAGTCACACCCAATCTTCGGCAGCAGCTTCCTCAGAGATTGTGGCCGCGGTGCTCCTCCCTTTGTCGGTGACAGCTTTCTCAAGACAGCGGATCCAGATAACCCTGTCCCATTCGGAGGTAATAAGGCCCTCAAAGACTTTGGAGGACCGGGAGGTTGGGATGGAGATGAAGGGGGAGGAGGTGCGGAAGGGCAGAGGCTCATGGTGGAACAGTGTCTTGGAGACGGTATCCTTTTAGGTGTTGAAGTTTTAGTTCGACTTTGGGAACCATGTGGTATTGAAGTTGTCACGGTCCCCCTCAGACACGATCGCCTCTGTCTTGTGGTGGTGATTGGACGTCTGGACGTGCAATGCAGTGACCCAGCCTTCCTTCGCTTCTGAAGGCGGGGATCTCTGTTGTGATCATCATCATCATCATCATCATCATCATCATCGCTAATCTCCCCATCATGGTCTTTTTCGAAATCAAAAGAGCAGGGGAGGATGAGATCTTGCGCCATGGCCATTACCTAGTTCGAGACCGTGGGAGTTGAAATCCGGTAAGTAGATTCAAATAGTGAGGAGCAGGCAACAGAGAGTCAACATAGAACTATGGACTTTGGTAGCCAGAAAGCTCAGAGCTGATAGCCCTATATACACATCCATGTTCTTGTCTAACTTTTCCTTCATCTCCTACCATGAGAACCCCCCAGAAAGGCCTTGTGCCCCATACATGAAATGTCAACAATGACACATTGTTTCCGTTACCAAACCCATCCAAGCCATCATGCAAGACTTTTGGTCAACGCCAGATAGACTTTAAAAGACAGCACACCAGACAAAGACTCAATCCACCCTCCCTCCCTTCAAATGTGCAAAAAGAAGATTCCAACAGATACAAACACTCCATGTATCTTGCATGTATTGTCCGAAATCTGTCACTAGACCGTCCAAACCAGAAATAAAAAGGGAAAAGAAAGCCGTTTGAATGTACAGATATCTTCACTCCATGACCGGACTGCGCCAGCCGCGAATCGAACGCGGGGCCCATCGATGGCAACGATGGATTTTACCACTAAACCACTGGCGCCATGAGGGATTTGAATTGTTTATTTCGCCAGGAAGAGGGCTCCATCAGACCCAAAGAGTGCACTCCGCTTGTGTGGGGGGGGGATGATCGGGAGTCCGGGATGACCTCGCCGTGGAGAATCATGGCGTGCATGGCCAGCCCTGGATGTCTGCCATTTTATCTCACATGGAGAAGAGTTGGGCCACCGAGCGAGGCGAGCAAGGAAACAGCTAGCAAGATAGCACATGGTTCAAGCAGTCAACTGAGTTCATGAATCTATTGGAGGCGCAACCAGCCCCTTTTGACAAAAAAAAACTACAGACTAGGTGCGAAAATCATATGCCATCCCATCATAATACGCCGGCTCAAATCCCATTCACTCCAGCTGGCCAATGCCAAGGTGGTCCACATCAGCCTTAACGATACGCAGGGTGTTTGTATTGCCCATGCCGCCCTTCCAGCCTTGGACAACCACCACCGTCTCACCCTCGTTGAGAACACCCAAGTCAATAGCATGAGTAAGACCCCACTTGATGCGGCGGTCCACATCCTCTTGCCAGTTGACCTTGCTAAAGTCGGGCTTGGCCTCTGGGAAGGAGAATGGGTATACGCCACGGTACAGATGGGCATATCTCGAGGCGGACGCGTTCCTAGTAATCATAATGATGGGGCAGACGGGGCGGTACTTGGAGATGAGGCGGGCAGAGACACCTGAGGTGGAAAGAACAAAGATGGCGGAGGCGTTGAGGTCGAGAGATGTGCGGACAGCAGCCATGGCGCAAGACTCAACAATAGAGACGGGGCGCTTGACAAGGGCGCAAAGCTCCTCAAAGTGGCTGACGTATGGGATGGTGTTCTCGGCCTTGAGGCAGGCCTCGCTCATCTCACGGACAGCCTCATTGGGGTAGCTACCCTTGGCTGTCTCACCAGAAAGCTACGAGGGACATTAGCACTTGTAGTTGAACAAGATATATGTAGAGGCATACCATGACACAGTCGGCGCCGTCAGTAACTGCGTTGCCAACGTCGCTAATCTCGGCTCTAGTTGGCCTGGGGTTCTTGATCATGGACTCGAGCATCTGGGTGGCGCAAATGACGGGCTTGCCAGCAATGTTGCACATGGCAATGATCTTCTTCTGGGCGGCGAAGACCTCGGCGGCGGGGATTTCGATACCAAGATCACCGCGGGCAACCATGACACCGTCGGTCTCCTCGAGAATCTCGGCAAAGTTGTTGAGACCTTGTCTGTTCTCAATCTTGGCAATGATCTGAATGTGCTTGCCCTCCTCGCCGAGCACCTCACGAATGTCCTTGATGTCTTGCCCTCTGCGGATGAAAGCTGTAATCACACACAGTTAGCGCATGTCATCTTTCCCAGCTATAGGCGTATACGTACATGCAAAGACCATGTCGACATTGTTCTTCACACCGAACCGGAGATCGGCCTTGTCCTTCTCCGAGAGAGCGGGCAAGTCGACATCTGTGTTGGGCAGGTTGACGCCCTTGCGGGAAGAGATGAAGCCATTGTTGCGCGCCTGGACCTTGATGGTCTTGTCATCGACAACTTCGAGCACATCAAACGCCAAGACACCGTCGTCGACGTAGATGATGCGACCCGGGGAGATGACCTTGGTGATGTTCTTGTAGTCGACGTACCTGGTACAACGTCAGCTGGGGAAGTCCGAGGGAACTAAACAGGCAAGCTTACATGTTCTCAGTGGTGCAGGCGGTGGCATATTTCTCATCCGTGGTGATGTTCAGGATGGAGCCGGCAGAGATGGGGAGATCAGCATCGTCGACGGTGTTGCCGGTACGGATCTCGGGGCCCTTGGTGTCGAGGGCGATGGCGACCTGGCGGCCTTTCTGGGCCTTCTCAGCAGCGCGAGCATTGTCAATGACAGACTCTGTAGTTGGTGGATGATGGTTAGCACTGACGATCTCAGCAAGACAAGACTTGTGCCAAGCGCCCATGATGGCCTGGTGGGTGGTTGCGGGTCGTGCGGGTGGAGCCAGGGAAAGCTGGACCTGAGCGGGCCTCGCGACCTCCACCAAAGCGCATCATTAAGGCATGGATAACGTAGAGAACATACGGTGGTACTCGTAGCTGCCGTGGGAGAAGTTCATGCGCACCACGTTGAGACCAGCTTCACGGAGCTTGTTGATGGCCTCGACAGAGTTCGTCTTGGGGCCAATGGTGCAGATGATAGAGGTGCGGCGGAAGTTGCGGGCGGGCTGGAACGCGGTATCGAGCTGCGAGAGCCATTCAATCTTGCCCCCCAAGTTGAGGTGGTCGAGAGCCGTGTTGACCATGTTGAAGGACTGGGGAATTCTGAGCGAAACTCGGAAGCCGAAAGGAGGAGATTAGAGGTCGAGTTGCTAAAGATTCCTGAAGATGTCCTTGTCAGTTCAGTCCCAAACCCAGTGACGGAATTTGATGAGATGTGAAAATTGACAGCCGGGAATTGTTGAGACAAGAAACTGGTCCTTCCCAAAAATCAAGTTCCGGCCGGAAGTCTGGCAGAAGGCTGCCCCTCGTCGCCCAGGATCGGATTGCAGCGATAACGGAACACCGGACGCGCTGACGCCGCAGTCCCCAAAAGCCAACGGGAAGGGGTCTTGACGGAAGAGACGAACTCACCTCTTAACAATGCGATGTTGAGAGTGGCCGAGCAGGTGAAGAGAGGGAGGGAAATGGGAGTCGGAAAAGTTGAGGGAATTGGGTTTGTTTCTAGCTCTGGCAGTTCTGCGCGAAAAAAAAAAAACAGATGCAGTTCAACCAAAGCCCAGCCAAACTTGCCTGCCTTCGGACATGGAGGGGAAGCTTCCCCCCAAAAGCTCTTCCCAACAACATCCCACTCAGCTCTTGCCAAAGCCCCACGCACCCCTCTCCCTGCTGGATAGTGGGCGAGTGGATAGTGGATTGACGTGGACGGTTAGGTGCTGTCGCTGTCGGCCCCATCTTCCCTCTCCCTTGCCCTTGCCCAGAAACCTATCGCGGTGGCTTGCATTGGCCATGCATGACGAAGATACGAGATCCAGTTTCCCTAGATTGACCCCTATACATGTAGCATCTCTTGTGTCCATCACATCTTCCATGGCATCACCGTGTGTGTTCGTGCCAAGGCCCTTCACTAGAGGAGACCAAGACGACGCGGGGGTTCTCATGAGGCTACCCCACCTTTCTGACGGGCGGTGAGAGAGCCATTGGTGGCGGGGTGGTGTTGCTGTCGTTTGGGTGACACAGAGAATGTCAACCAATCGCTGCCACTTCTGACGGCATGTGGGGCCGGGCGGTGGAAAGGCGGAAAATTGAAAAGGGTTTGGCCTGCCTCTCTCGTGACTCCGCACGTGCACCCCTGGCTGAGGTGGAAGCTGGTCCAAGCTTTCGAGTTGGGGTGCGCACGGGCACACGGTGGCTGGAACTGCTGCTGGCGTCCGTCACTTGCTTCTGATCGCCCGACACCGACCCCCGCCAAATATTCCAAACCGACAGACCGCATCACCACCATCGATCGTCTATCCGCCTGCCGTTCGTCTCGGTACCGCCCTGCCCCAATATTCGACGAACCCGTCCTTTGCGAAAGACACAATTGTCTCGGTCGATTCGGCTTCGAAAAAAACACTCGATTCACCATGGTCGTGAGTATTCGCCCCTTCGAGTGCCATCACCGCCTCTTTCCTGCTCGGCGGTCTCCGTGTCGCATTCCGAGTCTAAGAAGTTTGCCGTCTTCCAGCTCCTCGATTTACTGACGTTGGGCCTCTGGTCAAAGCTGGGACGTTTGAGTCATTATGCTTTTGATGCAGTGCTCAGTGAGTCCCCTCCTGTCACCTTGCTTTCTGTCCGCTTGGGCTCTCGGTCAGCTGACCCAACATACCTAGTTTCCACCATCCTCGCGGGAATGAAGCGCTCGACCGGCTTGACGTGAGTAGTTCTGCTCCTTTTGAATATTGAGAATGCCGAGTTTTGAACCTCTTCGGAAAAAAGACGAGAAATAAAAGTGCTGATGATCGGAATCCAACAGTTTCCAAGTCGATCAGATTGGCGAACAAGAGAGCGACCCCTTCAGAAAGTTCATGAACCGGTACCTCGGTGTCGGAGAGTGGGTGATGGATCAATCGGTTGCCATCGCGGGCTCGAGCAAGTGGTTCAAGAGAACCCGGTAAAGCGGCCCCTGACGAAGCGAACCAAAATAGAAGGGCGGGATCTGGGCGGTAGGGACGAGGAGAACATTAAGACGCCAGCCGCTCTATGGCTCTGGTGTAGGGCAGGTGGAGGAGATCATGATCATGTTATGACTGGGCCGGGTACATGTTGCCGACTTTTGGGTGCTTCTCGAGTCGTGCGGTCTTTTTTGGCGGCGTTCAGGAACTCTCCTTGACAAGGAGGAGGGATGCATTTTCTCCTCTTGGAATTCTGAATATCGGATTTTGTCCTAGGATTTTGCGCAATACCATTGGAATTTTCCCATTGCTGGTGTCTTGATGATGCAGAAGGCCCTGGGGGCGTTTCTGGCTGTCTCCCGTTCTCTTCCGATGCCCCATCCGGGGTAGCATTAGCCGAGGCAATATCCATGGCGGGCTTGGCCTGTCCATCCCACAACCACCGACGACTGTTACAACACCACTTATACACGACAGTGGCATCATAGTTCTCAAGCCACATAGATATGTTGACTACATTATATTGTCTCTAATGTCTCTAATGTACCAATAGTACTCTGGTTGTCACATCATTGACTTCCTTGCCGGTCTCGTTCCAGCCTATCCAATGTCTTGTACATTTCATTGAACTTTTCCATCAACATGTCAAGCCCCAGCATCTCATTCTCATAGCTACGAATGATCCTCATCCACCCCTTCCTGGCCTCCTCCAAGGGTTTGATAACTTCGAGTTGTAACCAAAGACGGGCATTCTCGCTATCTTGAAATGCCGTTTCATCATGCAGTGCTTTACACTCCAACTCCAGTCTCTCCATCTCCGGCGCCACAACCATTCTTGCCTTGCTTTTTGGCATATCGTCCACCATCATCATTTGGAGCTTCACGTCCTCGAGCTCTTGTTTTTCTATTTCAAGCTCCATCACTTTGCTGTTGGCTCTGTCTTTGACGTAGCGGTGAAGCGCCCAAAGTAGGCCTACCACTTCGGAAAGGGACGAGAGCCTCTGCCAAGCATCGTCGAGTTCTTCTTCCAGATCGTAGCCCAACCCACCCATATATCTGAGCTTGCTTTCTCGATAGGTTTCCCTCGTCCGACCATGCTGCAAGGGTTTTTTATACTGGGTCCTTATGCTAGATATGAGTTTCGGGCTGCGAATCGAAGGGCGGTCGAGTTTGCATGCCAGCCCGTCCCTGGAACAATCCGGGCAAACTCGACCGCCCCGCAGCGAGGCAAAAGTTGACGCGACAGGGTCGTAGTAGGCGAGGATGCGATAGAGAGTGTCAGTCCAGAGAACTACACGGCAGCATGCGAGGGTGTGGGAGAAACGTGGTCGACCGGCGGCAGCGCAGGCAGTGTGGATGAGTCGCTCGCCGGCGCACATGAGAGGAGAGCAGACCCCAGACAGTCCAGGCTTGTGCTTGCTATGAATCGGGCAAGGACGCCAGTCGTAGCCTATGTCATTCGTTGCGTATCCTTCCCCATCGGGAAGAAGCTCAGCCAAGAAGTTCACCACGTAGGTGGTGGTCTGATAGGAGTCTGAGAACTGGGCTTTCTTTCGAGTCTCGTCGGACATGGCAGGTGTTCTGCTGATTTGTAGGCAGGTGTGGTAATCAGTCTTCATTCTCCAGATTTGCACGGAATAAATATAACCACATACTCGATATCAAGGTTTTGCTCATGATCCCACTGCAAGAAAGTCTAAAAGCCATTGCGCCCACGTGGATCACCAAAGAGACTTAAGTTTGCAACACACTGAAATAGGTCATACGACTAGCGACAGACTCACATACTTACTCCCGAGGTTTAGAATCATATAATATCATGCTCCTTTAACTTCATCTAACTGTAACTGCCATCAAGAAAACTATGTGTAATTGTGAATGAGATCAGATTCCAAGGGTACAAGGTGTATTCACACTTTGTTGCCTTTCGTTGGGTGATGTTTAAGAGACTTTCGTATTGGTCTCATTGAATCTCCAGGATGAACTTGCCGTAATCGAAAGTTAAATGCTAATCCAGGGCCATGACACTCTGCATAGAACAATTCGATGTACACTATTTCATTGATGCACCTCGAGTCAGGGTTGCGCATTGTGGTCATAATGAGAGGCCATTGACAACAGGGTTTCTTTGTTCACCCACAGACATCTGCAACGTAGCCATGTCGTACCATTCTTGGTCATTAAATTCAGAAAGATATAAAAAACAACAGACAGATTGTACTTTCCAAAAAATGTCGCACCTGTCATATCACTTTGCTCGGTGGTGATCATCTCTCGTCATCTGCAAACCAGCCAATCACGAGCCGCCTCGCTCGCTGTGAAGGGTGCAACCTGATAAACAAATCAGCGTAGCCATGCCCTCCATCATGGACATCATCCAGGACGACTTTGCATCCCTCGACCTCATTTCCCAACCGACATCCCCTATCATCTCCTACCCACCCGCAAACCATGACAGGTTAGCCCGCATCATGGAAATCCGTCGCCTCGAAAGCCCAGCGTTACACTCTCCCAAATACCACAACCCATCAACACCTCCATCCTCACCACCACCATTGCTCTCAACATCATCGTCGTCATCATCCCCCGGAACCCCCGGATCATCACCACCATCACAATTATCACCACCGCCTCAATTCCCCCAATTCTCCCTTTTCCCCGGGGAGATCCAGAATCTAATCTGGGACCACGCCACCAGTCTATTCTCAGCTCCCACCTCCCGTCCAGGAATCCACTTCCTCCTCCAGCCAACCCTCTTACACCACCCCCTCCCCCCGTCCCCAACCCAACCTTTTGCCCCTTTTCAGCTCTCTACCCCCTGGCTCTCCAACGACCTAGACCTCATTCCCACGAGGGACTCCTTCGCCCTTAACCTCGCCCACCTGCTCATAACTTGCCGTGCCTCCCGCGCTGCTGTTCTACGCAATAACGCCTCTTACCCGTTTACCCACGAAAGAACAATCCTCCGCAGCTTCCCACAGAAACCATCCTTTTTCTTGTCACCATGTAAATCAGTTGATTTGTCCCTGGACCTAAAAAGGGATCTAATTTGCTTGACAGCAGCAAACGCCTCCTGTGACGAGGTACGCCAAATGCTCGACCACACCGACGGAAACCACTTCATCTTCACCACTGCACGAAAATTCGCCGTGAGGTATGGCACTGGGTGGGAGCTGCCTAGTATGGGGCCTTTTCAGCATGATAGGAGGTGTCCGACGGGGTGGATGGGGATGAGGGGCGGGGGGAGGCCGGGGTTTTGCTCGCGGTGTGTGGGTAGACTCATAGAGAGGTTTGGGAGGTTGGAGGAGGTTTGGGTTCTGGTTGATTTGGATGATGATAAAGGATGGAAGAGGGCGGGGGGGTGGGGAAGGAAAAGGGAGTTTGAGGGGTGGGATAGAAGGTATTTTGCTGTTGAGGGCGTTGTTCCCGTTGGAGAGGGAGGAAATGGTGGGAATGGGGGGGTTGTGGAGGAGGGCTTGGAGGTGCTGGAGAGGGTGAAGAGCAATTTGGTGAGTTTACTTTGATTTAGATTTGTTGAGGGTGAGGGGAGAGTGGGTGCTGATTTGATGTGACAGAAAGATCCGAGGTATTATCATATGCCGTGGGTGAGCCAGTTGAAGTTTGGGTTGTTGGGGTGGGAGAAGTTGTCGTGATTTGAGTGATATCAGATTGTTAGCCCATGGCTTTCAAACGCGAGCATGTTTACACAGTATGCTATCCATACATGAATGTATGTTCTAGCCGGCCATATAATCCGCCTCGCGCAACGCATTGGACATCATATGAACACTTTGAGCAAAGAAGGTACCCAGGTAACAGAAGAGATGAAATCGCGTATTTGATCATATCTATTTGGCTAGAGTGTCCTAGTTTCAACTATGATGAAGCTCGGATGCCCATGTTCGCCGACCAGAGAGAGGGTGCGGGGCAGGAGAGTGCCGTACATGTTAACAGAGATCGACGAGCTACCATACATTGGCAACTATATGAGACGAACAAATAGTAGAGTGGTTGTTCGACCAAATAGAGAAGTGTCTGTACGCTAGTGACAGCTATAAGCTGTCATGACAGTGAGCTAGGTAACAAGCATTGCATCAAAAAATCAGCCGAACCACCATCTCGTTCATACAGATGAGGCGACAGAGCTCCAACCGTGAATCTGACGGATCTTCAGATTAGATATCAGGCTCATCGGCGCGCAACTCCGGACAGCTTTGTCGACTTGACGATGGCATTGCTGAACTTTGACGAAAGTTGAGGCTGGCATGACGTCTCGGGTCTGTCTCACAACCCAGGGGCAGCTTGTTTGATCGCACCGGATCGGCTCTAGCGCATCGCTTGAATGGCTGACAGGGGGGTGGGATCGCCAGGGCGGAACCGTAGCGAGCACCATCCGAACCGAATTCTAGAAGCTTAGCGCCCCATCGCCTGAACCGTCCAACGAACTCTCACCGTCACTCATCATACCATTGAACATTGAACCTGAGAAATCGTCAACAGAGCAGGATGAATTGGTATCAGGAAGGAAGCCTGTAATCTAGATTTCTTTGCATCCAAGACTGAAAAAGTTCAAGCATCGTCAGAGGTGTCAAGACCAGATCCAAAGACCAAGGCCACTGGACCCGATGAGCGGGCACCTTGATGGCGCCGTCACTCTCAGGTCCCCGCGGCGCGGTCCCGACCCAAAGCCACCTCCACAACGTCAAAACTTCGATCTGGCAACCTGAACCTCGAACTCGGGTCAAAGCTCTGATCGGAGCCATCTCGTTTACACCTGTCACCAATTTGACCAGCCAGGTTCTGGATGTGAATGCTCGTTTCGAGGATCATTTGTGAATTGCAACGGTTGAGCAGCGCACCAGCCACCGCCAAATTGAAACTGGTGCGACGTCAACAGCGATCCACCCCAACGACGAGGAAGAAACACGCTCCACCGCGGGACAGCACCTCCTGAGTAAGCGACCATGTTTCTTCAGTGACAGGAAACAAGCAAGCGCTGGTTCCAGCAGCACTGCTCTGAGCTGTGGCACCATACATCGTTCAGAGGAGCTGTCTTGAAACCTTCATTCCTGTATTTCGTCACCATGTTCTCGGTTGCAAAGCGCCCGGGAGCATGGAAGGCCGACAGAGCTGGCCATCTCAAGTGACCACCTCACCAGACCACCAAGCTCGGTTAAGGTCCTACAGCCAGATGACGAGAAGGACAACAAAGATGACCAGCCATTGTTTTGATGGCAATCTCCAGAAACACTCCACCGTTGAGCTCGGATACGGTGAGTCTCGACCATCTCAAACTTTGATCGCCAGCAGCCGGTAACGACATCAACTGTGGGGCGAGCCACATTCTACCGCCACCCTTAAATCCTAATCCTCACCTCGGATCCCGTGAATCCTGACCCCAACTTCAGACGCCCAGGGGCACGGTATCTGCTGGGGATCTGAGCAACGGTGTGACCTGGCCGCCGGGGCCCCCAAAGCCAAGGAGGCTCAAGGAGGCTCTTGGCTCACGGCAGGGGTGACCACACTTCACCTCAACCGCCGTCCTGCGACACAAGCGACGTCCCCTTCGAGATGGAGCACGGCTCGACCATCCCATTTCGGGACCTTGTCGTCGTCGCCCTTCTACCATCATGCTGGACTACAGTACCGAATCCCCAGCCAAGTGCCAGTATGATCGCCATTAGGGGGCACGCTCACTCTCCTTTCCCTGGCCCTGGCTGGTGCCATCCCGTCTTTGGGAGATGCGCCAAGGTGTGCAACGACAGGAGTCTCTCGTTCTATATAACCTCAGATTCCCATCCACTTTGTCTCTTCCCTTTCTTTCCTCATTCCATTCAGCAAGTTATTCGCTCTCTTTCTTGTTTTCTTCAGTCTTTTCAGTTCTGTGAACTCTTCGTTTCGTTCCGCTCTTTCGGCATTTACACATTCTTTACAACCGCTCGGCCGGTTCTTTTATCTCCGCTATCTCCTCTACAAAACAAGTTTTAGTGCGATAACTTCTGTTTGTCATCACCATGTACTCCAAGGCTGCTATCGTCGCCCTCATGTTGGCCGTTGTCGAGGCTCGCTTCGGCCAGGAAGGTGCCGTCCAGGGCGCCGTCCAGGCTCTCGGTGCGTTTGGCAACCCTGGTGCTGCCGGCACCTTGGCCGGTCAGACTCCCAGTGCTCTTCTTGCTGGTGCCAACGCTTGCGCCAAACTCCAGCTTGCCGACCAGATCGTGCAGGAGCTCGGTACTGATGATGCTGTCATCGCTGCTGCCAAGCTTCTCGTACAGGCTGAGAAGAACTTCAACCCCTTCGCCGTCTCCATCCCCAGCATCTGTTCTGATGCCAGCCTCCCCGCCACTGAGGTCCTCCGCGGTATCATTCCTCTGGTCGACCCCGATGTTCCCGGCGCCGCTGAGCAGAACGCCCGCTCTGCTCAGTCTTTGAACAACCCCTTCAACGCCAACGGCCAGTCTGTTGCCGATGTCACCGCTGCCCAAGGCTTCACCGAGTTCACTGCTCAGGGTTCTGACGGCTCCAACGCTGCTCCCCCTGCCGGCGGTAACAACAACAACAACAACAACAACAACGGCGGTAACAACAACAACAACAACGGCGGTAACAACAACAACGGCGGTAACAACAACAATGGCGGCAACAACGGCGGCAACAACAACAATGGCGGCAACAACGGTGTCAACTGTGGTGCTCCCCGCACCCTCACCACCGTGATCGTGGCCGCTCCTACTGCCACCCCCGCTGCCGGCAACGGTAACAACAACAACAACAACAACAACAACAACAATGGCGGCAACAACAATAACAACAATGCCGGTGGTAACAACGGTGGCAACAACGCCGCTCTCGACTTTGGCTCTTGCGTCCCCACTATGAACTTCCTCCCCGGCCGCAACGGCCGCGCTGCCACCGAGTTCACCTTCAACGCCATCGACCCCGCCATCCTCGCTCGCCAGGGGGAGGCCCTCAACCCCAACATCATCACCAACCGCATCTGCGACGAGCTCACCAACATCTGCGGCGCCAACCAGGCTGCCAAGGACGCTTGCCAGGCCGCCAAGGCTCAGATCCAGGCTCTCGGAACCCGTGATGCGTCTACTGCTGTTGCGTGGAACACCGCTCTGGGGTTCCCTGACGTTGATGTTACTGTCTAAAAGTCCTGTAACAAAGACTGAGGATGGGGTGGGGCTGTAAAAATACGGGGTGGTTGTTTCTTGTGAGAATATGATGATTATATGATCATTTCTTTTACCTTTTATTGTCGGCGTCTTTTGGGGGATGGGAGAAGGGGAGTGGTTAATGATAGCTCAGCTAGTGACTTGTAAATTGACTGGTTGCATGGGTACAATTCTCGTTTTTTCTTTTGGATTTCTCTATGATTTGCCTGTGATTTCTCTGTAATGTTGACATGTCTAATGACTAAACCGGGCTGAATAGTTGGCTGGTGGCCACATCGCACTACAGAAAACACCTGAAAAGCTCAAACAATTGAAAGTTGACATGTTTCTGGGGATGTTGTTTGGCAATAGAGCATACTGTGTGAACACCCAGCGAACACTGGGAGTGGAGCAACACTTGTCCCGGACCCCCACCACACCAGTTCATCCGATGATGCAATCCATTGCAATTCATCCCTATGCTGATTTGTCATTCAAGATTATCCCTCTTTTTATGTTATCCACCTTAACTCGAACTTTTATAGCCAACATCAACTCATCTTGTCAGAAGCCGAATGACCGACACATCTAACCCTCTCAACTCTTACCTCGTGGGAAAAAAAGACATCACCCCAAAGATGACCCACCACGTCCTCCTCCTAGGTGGCCACGGCAAGGTGGCCCAACTCCTCACCCCTCTGCTGCTGAAGCGGTCCTGGACAGTGACGAGTGTTATCCGGTCTCAGGAGCAGGTCGATACTATCAAGAAATTGGGCAGGGACCAGGAAACATTGAACGTGCTGGTTAGGAGCCTGGAGGATGTGAAATCGGAGGGCGATGCGAAAAAGATTATTGAGGATGCGGGGAGGGAGGCTGGGGATAAGGGAGTGGACTACGTTGTTTGGAGTGCTGGTTTGTTTTTACCTACCCCCTTTGTCTACGTGGATAATGTCTTGGGACAAGAGTTGATTTTTGCTGATGAAAAATGACGAACAGGAGCTGGTGGGAAGGGTGGGCCGGAGAGGGTGAGTTCACTGCCTAAATAAAAAAAAAAATGGGTGATGATGGTGGTGCTAACAAGATAAAGACCTACGCCATTGACCGCGACGCCGCTATTCACTTCATCCACGCCTCGGCCTCGATCCCGTCCATCACCAGATTCCTCCTGGTCTCGTACCTCGCCTCCCGCAAGGCCAAGCCGTCGTGGTGGTCGGATGAGGAGTGGAAGGCTGCCGAGCAGGTCAATAACGAGGTCTTACCTACCTACTACAAGGCCAAGATTGCCGCTGACGAGGAGCTGTACCGGGTATCAAAGGCGAGCAAAAGCCTGGTGGGGATTAACCTCCGCCCTGGGACCCTGACGCTGGAGCCGGCGGGGAAGGTGGAGTTGGGGAGGACGAAGGGGTCGAAGGGGGGTGTGAGCAGGGAGACGGTGGCTGTTGTGGCGGATAGGCTGCTTGCGAAGGAGGGGGTGAGGAATAGCTGGATTGATTTGGTGGATGGAGAGGAGGAGGTGGAGGAGGCAGTGGAGAGGGTGGTACGGGAGGGGGTTGATGCTGCGGAGGGGGATCCTGTTTACGAGGAATGATTTCAACGTTTGTGATGGGTGGGATTTGATGAACATTTAGGATCTATGCTGTACTTTGTCTACATTTAAATTGAAGGATTGGATTTTGGTACGACCGAACAGAAATGCGTTGCGGCTCGGGACGGTGGTCGATATTGCCCACTACCGGGTGGTGCAACTGTCGTGCATTGAAGGAATTCTGGTGGCGGCGCAGTACCAGTGTCAAAATATCAAATCCACGTGTAAAGTGTACAGTCGGGAAGATAGACTACCGTGCAGCGCCTGTCGGGAGGCGGCAAGGCAGGGATTTGCAGTGCTTGATTTGAGCCGCTGTCGGATTAAGCTCCTTTTCCCAACGGATTTACTGGAGTTGTTGAGAGGAGCATCGACATTGAGGGATCGAAGGAATCCGGAGTCAGACGACTGTTGCGTGCTCACCGAATCCAGGCTGTTCCACAGACATCTGGGCTCACGGCGTCATGTTTAGGTAGGTAATCTCTGCGGAACAACGATAGTGTACCGTCTTGGTAGTATGATTCCGACAGTGCTCCCGCATCTCGGTCCAGCTTGTCAGAGAGAGAGCTTCCAGTAGGAACAAGATTGCTGTTCCCTGCCCAGCTCCTCGGATGTACGGAGGCAAGAGTCTCGGAGAGTGGTCCAGTTGGTCAGACAAACTTGGTAAGAATTCGGAAGGTAATGACCCCCTCATGGCCTCGGTGAATGGTTGGGAGGGATGGGTCGTATGCAGGTGAAGCTCTCTTCAGTTGGACCTCGAAACCAATAATGGCACTGCAAATATATGCAAGTAGGGGTTCTTGTTAGCGAGTGCGGTTCACGAATAGCAAAGCCCAACGGGGACCTACAGTATCAAGAAACGCCACGGAGAGGTTCCCCGCGCCTTGTACATATTGCCAAGATTCTTCAGCATGCATCCCTAAGGCATGTCCGGAGATATTCCAGAAGAGACTACCGGATTTTGCAAAATCGAAAGATAACTAATGGGCCGCGAGGCTGCGGTGCACCGAGTCTGGCTTTGGACAGGCCTTTCTGCAGCTCACCAATAGCTTAGTATTCCCCCCCCCCCCCCCCCCATGTGGCATAGGTGTTGCACCTGTCAGCTGGCGTCAGCACTCAACACCCTTCTGTCCTATCATGGAGGGGCTTTCTTCACACTTCACGACGCGACTGGAATGATGCCGGCGTCGCTGAACTGCATGTGCGTAAGTGTAGTGGTATCATGGTAACCAAGAGGACTGACATACATGACAGGCGCAAGGATGGATTGAAGACTATTGCCAGCGAGCTGGCTGAGCTATCCCAACAGAATTTAAAGAGCACATCAAGATGGGCATATAAAGTCAGCTTGTCGTTGGCATCTCTGTCAGACTACTCCTCTCTTACCATTCTTCACTCCTCCTCATCGCCAACATGAAGGTCTCCTCTTTCATTGCCGGGGTCCTGCCCCTAGCTTCTCTGGTACTCGCCGCCCCTGGCCTCGATCCTGAAAAGGCTGCCGACAAGAAGATCAACCATTTTGAAAAGAAGTACCAAAAGTACATCGAGGACACCATCAAGAAGCACAAGACGGGGTGCACAAAGAATAACATCCGTCGTCGTAAGGAATGGTACGTCTCCCCTTCTTCCTCTTCACCCCATCAACCTAGACTAACACCCCACAAAGGAGCAAACTCACCCGCCCCGAACGTAAAGCCTACCTCGACGCCATCTATTGCATCTCCGCCAAGCCGGGCGTCACCCCGCAGTCCGTCATCCCCGGCGCCCGCTCCCGCTTCGATGACTTTGTCGTCTCCCACATCCAGCTCACCCCCTTCGTCCACGCCAACGGTTTTTTTCTAGCCTACCACCGGTACCTCATCTGGCTATTCGAGACGGCTCTACGGGAAGAATGTGGGTACAATGGTGCACAACCGTACTGGGATTGGACGCTCCACTGGCAAGACCAATCCCGGCACCCCGTCTTTGACGGGTCGCCGTGGTCCCTCGGGACAAACGGGGCGTACGTCCCCGATCGTGATCCCATCACCATCTACCTCCCTGGGCCGATCCCAGTAACCTTTCCCCCCGCCACCGGCGGCGGCTGCGTCTCTGGTCCGCTGGGGAAGGACAAATTCAAGGTGAACCTGGGGCCGATCGGGTACTCCCCGCAGGGTCCGGACGGTGGGCTGGGGTATAACCCGCGATGCCTGACACGAGACCTATCACCGCAACTAAGCCAGGATAGTCTCCGGCCGAGAAACGTCAGCTTCCTGCTCGAGAGCGACAGTTACGCCGCGTTTAATTTCAACTTGGACAGAGCGCCGGGGGGCAACGGGGTGCACGGGGCGGGCCACTTTTTGATCGGGACGGTGCAGCTGGATACGTACGCCAGCCCGTCGGACCCGATGTTTTATCTGCACCATTCGAATTTGGATAGGCTGTTTGCAATCTGGCAGGGGCAGGACCAAGGGGCGAGGACGGGGGTTGTTTGGGGGACGCAGACTTCGGGGAATGGTGAGTCTCTTTGATGATGGGTTGATGATGCACGACTGAAGTGAGTGCTAATATTGATGTGAATGGACAGTCCCTCCTAGCGCCAATGTCACGCTTGACACGCCGGTGCCGTTTGGTTATGTTTCGCCTGATGTCCCGTTAGGGGATCTTCAGTCTTCTATTGGTGGGCCTTTTTGCTTTATCTATGAGTAAGAGGGGTGTTTACTCCTGATGGACCATGGGGTCTTATTCAGAGAAATGAATACTATTCTTTTCATGGCATTAAATTCATTGGCAGTTGACTATTTCCACGTGAGATGAGTGCTGTTTCCAACAATGATCTAATCCCACGTTTTCGGAGCGCTAGCTACCAGCATTCCACCGGCAGGTGTCCCCGGCGCTGGTGGTAAAGGGTGCGTGGTATGCCGACGGCACGGCCGGGGATGTGTGCCGCGGCGGCCGCGGCGGCGGCCCTTTTTGCTGCGAGCATGGGTTGGGGGTTTTATCCAGTTTCTTTTATTGCTTACCAAACCCCCCCTGAGAAAAACCTCGGCATGCGTCACGTTATTAGCCTCGATCGCGGAATTTCGACATCGATTTTTTGACGTTTGAATTCATCGGGTTTCGATCTTCCGTTGCGGGGCCCCCCCCCAGGTATTGTTGCAGTTGCAATCGTTCTTCTATTAGTAACCTGGAAGCGTCAAGGGAATGTTCCAGTGGGTGTTTGGTTGGTAAAAACCGGGTAAGAACAATGTACCCCAATTGCCTCAGTGGGTAACTGTGGGGTTGGGGGTTGGTGGGAGTGGACAACGATGTCCAGATCTTGGATCAGTGATGTGCGCGTCATATATTAAGGGACGAACACAGCAGTCTGGAGATGTGGTTTTGCTCTTATCGCAAACTGAGATCAACCTTTCCCCGCAGTGGTATCGAATTTTTTCCTGGGACGTTTTGGGGTTTAGTAGATACAATACCTTCAACTTCAACTCAAACGTTAAAACAACTTCATCATCACCCTACCGAATATTTTGTGATACCTTCAGGTACATACCTAGCAAAGACTAAACTCTTAACATCGTCAATATGAAAGAAGCGCTCGTCAGCAAAGGCATGCAACCCTCCCTTTATTCCCCCCACCCCCTTTCACCCCTTTCTCTACTAACACGCCCACCCACCAGGCCCCCAGGTCGAAATAACAAACACCCCCATCCCCTCCCTTCCCTCTCCAGACCACATCCTTATCCGCGTCGTCGTCACCGGCACCAACCCCAAAGACTGGAAGCTCCCTGACCTCTTCCGCCAAGACGCCCGCACCAACCAGGGTGACGACATCGCCGGCGTCGTCCACACCGTCGGCGCCAATGTCTTCGAGTTCAAGCCCGGCGACCGCGTCGCCGCCTTTCACGAGATGCGCACCCCCCACGGCAGCTACGCCGAATACGCCGTCGCGTGGCAGCACACCACCTTCCACATTCCCAATAACATCTCGTTTGAGGAAGCGGCCGCGTTGCCCTTGGCG
The DNA here is from genome assembly GCA_033296915.1 of Triangularia setosa. Classification (NCBI taxonomy): domain Eukaryota; kingdom Fungi; phylum Ascomycota; class Sordariomycetes; order Sordariales; family Podosporaceae; genus Triangularia; species Triangularia setosa. The sequence continues at coordinate 64,363 of MU866155.1, read as the reverse complement.
GCTATGACGTCTGCTGTCGGGTTGTACAACCGGCTGCGGCTGCCTCAGCCTTGGTCGCCGGAGGTGAGCAAGGAGAAAGTAACCGACATCCCACTGCTGATCTACGGTGCGTCATCCGCGGTAGGGATTTACGGGTTGCAGTTTGCGTTGAGGAGTAACATCCACCCTTTAATCTGCGTGGCTGGGTCGTCGAAGGACTATGTCGCGTCTTTTATTGATGCATCAAAGGGTGACGTGGTGGTTGACTACCGGGATGGGCCAGAGGCTACTGTAGAGGGAGTCAAAAAGGCTCTTGGAGGGAGGGAGTTGAAGCATGTTTTGGACGCGGTGTCTCTGCAGGACAGCATTGACAACATTGCCAATGTTTTGTCGACGGATGGAGGGCATGTTACTTTTGTGCTGGGCGGGGAGAAGAAGGGGCTGGCGGAGGGGCAGGAGCATTCTATCACCATGGTGGGGGATGTTCATGGCAATCACAAGGATCTTGGGTATGTCTACTTTAGGTATATTGCTAGGGGTTTGGCGGAGGGATGGTTCAAGCCGCAGAGGGTTGAGGTTGTTCCTGGAGGCCTGGGAGGGATACAGAAGGCGTTGGAGGATCTGAAGGAGGGCAGGGCGAGTGGAGTCAAATATGTGATGAGGATTGAAGAGACGGAAGGGTTGGTGAAGGGGGACCGGTGAGTCAATTACCGGCTCGGAATAGTTGGAGACTGGTAGGGTCGGGGCAGATTAGATCTCGAGGCTGTGCGTGCGCCTATAGAGTCAACTTGAATAGATTTGTTACATACCATTATTCCATGCATCGCCGGCAGTTCCGCCATGACGAAAGTTGGACAAGTTGGGGTCGTTATGTCATGGTGCACACCAAAGGCGTGGAGTGCTCGGTAGCACGGTTGCAGCAGGGCGGACAGCTCTTCTAACCGCAGCGTTACACCCTCAGGAGAAGACAGTGATGTGCCTCCAAGATACTCGAGAATCAGGGCCCTCGTCCCGTTGTAGTGCAGGCGACCATAACATGTCGGAACAACCATGCCTTGCAGGGGTTGGAGCCGATTATACGCCTGGACTTCGGTATCAAACAGCTCCGCTGTGACAACTTCCTCTTCGCCCTGTTTCTGTTGTTTGAGAACAATGTGATCGGGAAGAAACCATTCGGGAAAGGCAACATGAACCCAAAACTGAGCAAACCCGGGGACGAGTCTGACGCAGGATCCGACCAAGCTGGCCGCCGTCGATGGACGAATGTGCAGTCGAAGGATGTGCGGGTGGATGTTGGAAAGGCATGTAGCAAAGGCGGATACGAAGCGGGTCCTGAACCAGAAGTGCTTTCTCCCGTCCCAAGATGTCAACAAAGCGATCCGAAAAAAGGCCAAGAGTGTCCTACTTACGACGAGCGTTGCCGGAGGCTCGTATTTGATCCTAGTTTGAGCAGGAAGGCGGTAGTGCTCCGGCCCCCCCGGGCGTTTGGACCTTGGCAGCTCAATCTTAAACTCATGCTCACAAACGGGGGGAGGTGGTAGCCGTGAGGTTTCCATATTTATCTGCTCGAAAACAAGTGGTAGCTTTAAACCAGGCTTTTACCTAGGTCGTGGCTCGATGTAAAACCAAGAGAATAGCAGCCAAACATAGCATGATCAGATGGGGCGGGCTAGATGTTGTCCTCAAAGTTGTTCGTATCCCCTAATGTGGTCCAAAGAAAAGACAGCCGCGAAATGGGATTCTGGCTGACGTTGGGTTATAGTTTATCGACGAGCGGGTGCCTAGGCCCTTTGAGCATGAGGTGCACAGGTTACCCTATTTTCCGTGCCATCTTGTCAAAATCACCCGCCAGGACATGTTACGACACCTGTACCCTTTTGACGACGACGGAATAAACGCGAAAGTATTCGGAGGCCTCCCGACGGCTCAAAGATTACCAGTGCTTTCAGTGCGCACTCTAAGGTGTTTCGGCTGGTTGCTGCTCTCTGGGGTCGAGCTCTTAAGGTACAACAATCAAATTCATGGCAAACAACAGCCTGAACAGGAAAGCAAAATACCTAAAGGCTACTAGTTGAAAGTGGGCCGATACGACTTCGCAATTTCATACGAGGATGTCTCGCAGGCACCGCTACAGCAAGAGCTGGTAAAATGGCAGCTTTCATTTCTAAACAGCATCCGCTTCTTGCTTTGCGGCGATCAGTCAAAGCAGAGACATAGCTGGGAGGGTCCGGGAATGGTGGTAGACTTCAGCAAGTACTATACCTCGGTCGACCCATGATTTGACGGGAGAAACTGTTGCGAGGATCCCCTGTAGCCCTGCAGATCATGAACTATCAGGAATGGTGCAGACAAGGGAAACCAAATGGGATAGATGACAAAATGCTCAAGAAAGTGAAAGGGGCTCTAGAATGGGAATGGAATCAGGAATAGCTCAAGAGGGGTGAGAGATTGTCTCAAGCCAAGGACAATGGACAATGGGTAGGTATGAACAACTACCCAGAAAATGAGACGCAGAATAGGCTGTTCGCAGCAAGCGCAGTCGAGTCTGAATATTTACCATCCAAGCCACGAGACCAATCCCTCGAGCTATGAATCGACTTTTGGTACGAAACGCCCATGGATGAACTGGGACATAAACGCATCCTTGAGATCGAGCCGGAGGAGCTGAGAATGGTGTGGAGGGAGGTCCACGAGCTGTTCCGTGTACCAAAATCCAGATCTTAGATGGTCGATATCTGTCAGACAGAAAGGGGTTCTGGTCAACCAAGCTGAATAGGAGCTCAGGGGAGCTGAAACTGGCGTAACCAGTTCAGCTGGACATGGTTCCATTTGCCACCAACGTTGTCACCATATAAAGATATGATGGAGGTTCTCTAGCTTTGAAGGAACAGCAGGACAAGCAATACAATCACACAGTTGTCACCCCCATCATATTCACCTTCAAAGAGTGCATCGTACTTTTGACAATAACACAATGTCTGCAGGATGTCTGTACACAGTTCAAAATTGACCCGTGTCACTCTCCAATTTTTGAGAGATTATCTTCCAATGAGCCTTACCAAGCTTGAAAGGTGAGGCGGGAAGATAAAGTCGGTCAGAGATTTATCAATGAGATTATGTTGGCCATTGCGGGCGTGGTTGTCACAGAATGACCTGTGCCTGGGTTAGGGTTACCACCATTCTGGTGGTTCCCTCAAGTGGGTCATTGACAGTATATCTGTAGCCTCGGGGAGCCACCATGCTTCCTCTCCCCGTGCCACTTTGTAGTTTAATGCGAGACCATAACAGTGGTTGAGTGCACATACTAACCAATGAGGTGGAGATGTTTGAGTACGGGTACGAACTGGAAGAAGACTAAATCCTTCATACCCACAGGCCGATATGGAGCCGAATGCCCAGAGGGTTACAGGGAGGAGATTGGCCATTTGATCCAGCCACATATGGTGTCTCAGTTAGCCACTCTAGAAAAGCCCATAGCCGTGAGCGTATAACTACCTAGACAAATGGTTGAATTGTCGATCCACAGTTAATCTGTTCCACTGTTGTTGAAGCCATGTAATATTGACCATCTTTTAGAGAAGCATTCGTATAGGGTAGGTAAGCTGTCCACAACTCCATTTCAAAGCTTGATGATCGGATTCAGTTCCCGATGTCCCAGCCAATATCCCTTACGTAAGTCATGTGAAGGGTGCTTTCTATGAGGTAGTTTTCACTCATAACTGCGTAACCTGACCTATTGAAGCAGCTGCTTCACCACAGTGGATCTATAACCTTGACAAGCAGTTCATTAAGTCCGAAGAAGTTACTACAATCCTAGACATTTACACTGCTGGTGAATCACTAAAATCCGAAAGTTAGACTTCATCTCGCAACGAGGAATACGCAAAGTGTGGATCAAACAGACCGCCATCGCACTCGGCGTTGTGGATCTCATAAGCAGCCTACATACGACAGAGACGGGACGTTGACAATTCTCAAGATTTGCATCTAGTGCTTACCAGGACCTCGCAATTGCAGCGAAATGTGGAGCCTCAAGAGCAACGCCTCACTCAATCAGCCCTGTGACGACACCTTTCACCCAGCAACTCATGTAGACGCAGGGTATGAAATCCCAAACTCCAATGCAGATCCAAGTCCCAATCCCCCACAAACACCAATCATGAACTTACTCGACACATCAACGTCTTCTGAGAGCAAGGCGAAGGGCAATGAAGTGGACATCACCATCAAGACAGGAAGCAATATGAGGTACGAATACGGTATTGACGATCATCTTCAACCTCCACACCGCTCAAGCACATCTTGCCTGGGCAAGAGTCCAGAATTTTGGGTATAAGAACCCATGAACTCTTTCGCCATCGTCCCCTTCACTTTCATCATCAATCTCTCAGACATCGCTACACTCTCTCACCTGCACCTCACCACAAAGCTCTCTTTCAAACATTAAGCAGCAATGAAGTTCACCACCACCACCCTCATCATCACCCTCCAGACAACCCTCGGCGTCACCGTCCTTGCCAGCCCGGCCGCCTCCGTGGCCTCCATCTCCGCTGCTAAGCTCGAGGCCGACTGCGGCGTCCTCCACGTCATGGCCTACAATGAAACCGCTCTCCCTCCCGACGTCGACCCTACCCACATTCGGAAGTGGTGAGTAAACACCCCCTCTTGGTGCCCCCATCAGACTGATAATCGCATCATTTCCGAGATGGGAAGGAGAATAACTGACCTTGTTGGCCTCAAACAGCGTGGAACACCCCTCCGGCTCAGCCATTGATGCCCAGGCCGAGGAAGAGAACACCATCGGAAAGCGTGACTGCGTCAGCGCCAACACCGGCCAGTACGGCTGCGGCAGAGGCGGATACTGCTGGAAGCGGTGCGACGGCAACGGCGGCTCGTGGTGCTGGCAGGCCGTCAACAGCGGGTGGGGTGACTGGATCAAGTGCACGTCGAGCTCCCAGTGCAACCCTCAGAGTAGTTGGGGCTGTGGTCAGGGTCCTAGCGACTGCGATGCTTGCGGTTGTTCTTGCTCCGGGGGGCTACCTTGGTAAAATGAAGGATTTGCTTGAATTTCCGAGCTGCATTGCACAACTCTCAGAAAACGGTGAGTGCTTACTGCTTGGACGAACCTGTCCTAATTCTGCAGGTCAAGAAGGCATGGGGGAATATCTTTGGTAGATCCTAAACGGATCAAGGCAACAATGATCAAAGGTTTTTTGGAAGGGGGTTGAAGATTCTGGAAATAGTCTGACAGGCCGTCCCCTTTCTTATTTTTTGATCACAGACATATTATATCAATTTCTTAGAAGTCTCAATAAAAGTAAGGTACCTATGCTACTTATCTGACTAACCAGTCATTGGCATAACCCACCCTTTCTCTGCCCTTATTCTTTTCCCCTCAAAATCTCCTCGACTCTGGACTTCAGGTTTACTGTATCCCCTTCCTTCAAGTGTTACCCACATCAAGCAGCTGTTTCCAACTTTCACACCTTACCAATCCCACTTCCCCCAGACGAACCACATTAAACCACTAACCAAACAATACAGAAAGCATGCATGATCAGCCATCATAAACAATGGAACATGAGGAACACACAAAGATATCACCCAGCCAACAACCTATGGCCCCCTCCAACGAAGCTAATTAAACCTCCCCCAGTAAGGACAGCCCCCTACAGCACAGGGGTACTTATCCGACACCACCTCCTTATTTCCCTTAACACCGCGGCATTCGACATTCTCTTATAAGATATGGAGGCAGTTAGCATTTCAGATGCATATCACAAAGGTCTTGAAAGAGAGTATGCTCAAGCACAGTGGGAGGAATGTACCGCAATTCTCGAGCAAACTCGTAACCCTATGCCCGCAGCGGTGGTGGATGATGATTTTGAGGATGCACATTGTCTCTGTATTTCCTCTTTTAGGGGATCTGGTCTAAACAATCCGCTGTCACGTAAAAGCTTCGTATTTTTTTTTTGATGTCTTTTGGAAATTGAGGAAAGATAAGAGTGCTTGAGTCCCAAGATCGGAGGGAGAAAGCAGTGAGTGAAACAGGCGAGGTACGGGATAAGCGGTGCTCAAATGTGGAAAATTTATTTTGTTTCCGATAAATCGGCGATGTAGGTAATTGAATGATGATGAGCAATGTGTAACTGGTTTGTATGTTTATTGAGTTTAAAGGTGGTGAGGATGGCTGAAGTGGATGTAGGTATGGGTGAGCCCCCGTGTTGACTTGGGGAGAAGGTGCCATGCCTTTTTATCTTCGTGGTGACTGCTCCAAACTTTTCTCCCAACAGCAACCGGAAATGAGAAGTTTGGACAGCATATTTCGCTTATTGGATATCGAGATGTAATGTATTTTACAGTTGTGCTCCTTCATTGTCCCACAAATGTAGGGAGATGCTCGTGCAGCAGGTCAACCCTCCGAAGATCGGGATTCAAAGTAAGTCTTGGTAGGGCCCCATAGTCTAGACGAGGCACACACAGCATCCTGACACTCTCTGTCGTTGGCGATGATGGCTGATAATGTGCCATTGACGTACCTCAACACTTTAGCTACAACCACCTTCGCGAAACCACATGTCAACTTCTGTCACACACAAGTCCTGATACCCCTCACCTCCCCGAGTCTCCCGATAGAGCCCTTTCATTCCCAACTCCATGCTATACAGGTCCGTGCCATCCATATCGAACTGGTGTGACAAGTTGAGACTTAACCTGTATAGCCATCCCAAGATACGGAGTTCGACGCAAGGAGAGTAAACAAAATAGAGTCATTAGTCTAATAAGTAGTATTATTCTCTTACAAAGCCACGCTAACCTGACAAAGCGTCAGTGGTGATGCTAGTTGTCTGTCCCAAGCATACATCGCCTATTTGACTAAGTTCTCGTCGAGCAAAAGATGACGATCGCGTTGGTCGTGATATTGTTCCATGGGCGGGGGAACAAACTACCAAAGGTTCCCACAGGGGCCAGCCGTTCATCTGAAAGACCCCGCGGTTCAGCTTGCTCAATCAAAAGATCAGCCGCTATGTGTGCCCCAAGCTCCCTTGAGCTTTCTTCGCTGTGGTACCAAACACCATAAAAGATCCCCATTATAACCCCCGAGATAATGAAGCCGCTCAAAAGTACTGCTAAGAAATGATCAACTGACATTGTTTTTGACACATGAATTACCCGCTCAAGGATGATTTGCCTGCCTCCCACCTACCCGTTCTATTTCCTTCCCGTAACATTAATGTCATGCCATGTCGTAGTTGCCTGTTGTAAATTCGAAACCATGTCCCGTCTTGGTAAACCTGCCTGTGATTGTTGAACCCGTACCTCCTCTGCGTCTGTTTGTGTGGTCAAACCCAAGGTCTCAACACCAATGATAAGAAAAATAAATATTCGGATGTTTCGGGATCCGAATGATTCTGGTGAAGTTCCGTAGAGGGAGTGTGTCAACGATCCCAAAGCATCTTCTACCAAAGTCTTAAAACCATGTCTTAATTTGGGAGCCGAAATGCCGCGAAAGGCCTGATGTAGACATTGTAATATCACAACACTACCACGATTCCCACTCCTCATGTCTCCTGACAATCGGCGCAGCACAAAGGATCGCAGCACGAGATGTTGCCCATAGCACTACAAAATGAAGTGCAAGAAGGACCCAACTCCTCCTCCACCCCACCAACCAGCGCGAGCGGTTTGTACCGCCCGCCCCGCCACCGACAGGATGCATGACCCTGGGACTGCCGTTGGGTCCTACTCTGATCACGACCCCTGAGCTATTGCCCCCACCGCTGTCGAGAGAGTTCCCCTCAATCCCAGCGCCGACCGGATCTCTTTCACTATCACGGGAACCGAGATCAACCAAGTCCAGCGTCGCCATCGCCAAGAGCAGCCCCATTGTCAACATGGAAGAGCTGTAAGGCCAACATACCCAGCTCATGCTCATCATCTTTGACGCAAACAACGCCAATCTAAGAACTACTGAGTTAGCGCTCCACCATCTGGAAGCTCGGTACTGCGCCAGAACCGCCTCGTTCCTTACTCTCTCGAGGGCCGTAGTGGGTGGAGGCATCAAAAGCGGCGTCATGATATTCGCTGGCGAGGCGAGGTCCGCAGGTACACCGTTCCCATTTCTCCTCAGCCGCTCTGGTGAGTTGGAGTTGCTGCGGGTCAATGTGAGAGAGTTGTGAGACGTACGATGCCGGGGCGCCCTTGGAGAGTGCTGGTCAAACCGCGTCATCCGTTTCTGCAACAGAGACATGGAAGAAGTGGTATGAGATTGAGGAGAGTGCCCGTCAATGGAGCTGGTGAGATCATCTTCATCTGTAAGTGAGTTCACCCGAGCTTGTTTGGCGGGGTCGGGCATGGGACTGCTTGGAGGCATGGGTGAGTCGAGGTTCTGGATCCTGTGTCCTGTTAAACCGAGCGAAGGTTCGGAGTTTCTAGCCCCACGCAGTCCATTCACTCCGTCTAGAGGCAGCTCGCCTTTCATGGCACCAAGTACTTCATTGGCGGTTGGTCGTTCGAGAGGGTTGACCGCCAGGAGTTTTTGGAGCAGTTGGTAGAGCTTGTGCGGCAGGTCCGGTCGTTCCCTGCGCTCATCATGGAAGCCCTTCCAGTCGGTGATTTCGGCACGTAGCTGATCGATGTCTTCCAGCTCTTCATTGGCCGCGTTGGCAAAATGGTAGGGCAGTCTCCCAAAGCACATGAAGTACAGGATCATGCCGAGAGAGAAGATATCCGATTTGGTGGTGAAGTTTCCATATCTGCCCGTGATGTCTTTTTTGAGAACCTCTGGCGCACAATACGAAATGGTACCGGTGGATCCTGTCGACTTGCGAACCGCATTTTCTGGTTGAACCTCACCAAAGTCGCTGATCAGGCAAGCCAGATGAGATCCCTCGCGATGCAGCAAACAGTTACTAGGTTTCAGGTCGCGGTGGATGTAGTTTGCGGCGTGAAGATAGGCCAGTCCGGATGTGATATCTTTGAAGAGCGAGTATATCTCTTCGGGGGGCAAGCGCCGTTGCATCTTGGGCCGTTCTGTTTGGCCCTTTGAACGACGGCGCATCTGTGCTTTGAGCTGTTCCTTCGTGGCCTCCCTTGGCATTTCGCCAATGACGTAGTGTAATAAATCGCCGCCATTGCAGTACTGCTGCAGAATGAATGCGCAAGCGACCACGGGTGCGAACTGACTGGTCTGATAATCCTCGAGCCAGACGTGCCGGTACGAGACAAGGTTGGGATGCGAGAGCTTTGCAAGCAGCTCGACCTCTACCAAGACCTTCTCGAGCCAGGCGTGGTCGTCTCCGACTGGCACTCTTTTGCAGGCAAACTCGCCTAAGAAGCAGCCGTCAATCTCGTGGCGTACGAGCAAGACAACACCCTTGCCGCCTCTGCCAAGCTCTCGCTCCTCGATGAAGAAGGTATTGAAGTAGTTGGGGCTGAACGCTTCTCGGCGGATCTTGCCGCCACCCTGGTGAGGGGCGGCTGGCGAGCTTCTCACAGATTCGGCATCGTGTATTCCAAATTCGCTTCCGTCTTCGTCGGAGACGGATGCAGGAAATGGTTCGACTAGTCGGCGGATAGGACTCGACGGCGGTGGAAGAGGCTGCGTGTGGCTTCGGCGATACTGGCCGGCGCGCAGCATGCGGAAGTAATCGGGGTCGACATAGGTTTCGTGGCTGGTCGTCGGTTCGAAGTGTCTTTCAGGGGACGATGCTCGCAGGCTTTGGTGACAGGTGGGACATTGTGTCAGATCCAGGCCGCGGATCTCGAGGCGCTGCGAGGCGGGGTCTCGGACAACGATAGCGTTGTGGTGACGCCTGCGCAATGATGTCTGTCAGTTCAACTGCATCGTTCCAGCGTTGCGAGGCATAGAGCATCATGAAACAGGTATCAGTTAAGAGCAAGAGGGTTGTCGTGGGGGTGAATCCAATTGCATGGACTGCCCAGATACTGTGGTGGGGGAGTTCGCAAGCAGGACAGCAAGTGAAGCATGACGTACAGAACGATCTCGCGACCTTCGCGTTCGTGGTAGGGAACTAGAGACATGGCTGGCGTGAATTGCGTAGGTAGTTTAGATATCCTCAGGATATGCTCCCAGGATGAAAAAGTCCCATGCTGATTTCGCTATGGCGATGCGCTTCAACTTCTCTTTGTCGAGGGGATGCCGAATTGAATTTTCGATGTTTCCGTTGTTACGGTGACCAGGGGCGCCAGTACTGGACTTGTTGCTGGGGGTTAAGTTCAACGGCGGAGGCGCTGGCCCAGGGTTTTAGCACATCGAACCACTGCAGCCGGGTCTTGGCAGCAACGATTGATCACCTCACCAGTCACCACTGAAGTTTCTCGACTAGAGGCAGGAATTCCGGCTGTTGATGCCACCAACCACACCACCTATGAGCATAACACTTGGCATTCCTCTGCTGACAACTATTGAATGCCACTCATCAGAAGAGCCTCCCGCCACCAATCACCAGGTTACTTATCACGATACAACACGTCGATTCCGTGTTACTTTCTTCTCAAATCAATTAATTATCCAGATCACCCAGCCTCAACCCCTTGCTAATTATGCATCATTATTACTTACATCGTCGTCATCACCCTCACCGATCCCCATTATCGTCGTCGTGTTACACAGCAGGCTTGACCCGCTCCCCATTCGTCAAACTCCCCGGACCGAAATCGGGGTCACCGCCCAGCGAGCCCCAGATGTCGCCAATGTAGTTGCACGGCTTGATGCCTTTGTCGAAAACCGGCGTCCAATCCTTCAGGATGCCATTGACAATCTCGATGCCAGCGAGGTAGATGTTCTTGATGGCAACAGCAAATCCATTCTGCTGGAGAACGAGGAGATGTTCATAGGCAGTAACGCCCGGAGGAGGACGGTCAAAGTTGGAGCCTTTGGAGGCAAAAAGTGTCAGCTAAGTATTTCTTTCCATCACCAGAAAGAGGACAGAAGCTTACCAGTTCTCATGATAATAATCCGGGAAAAGTCTACGACATTATAGATGGCCATTTTGATAAGCGCCGTGAGTGTGGCGTTGTCTTCCTGTGCCGTCATGCAATACCGTCCGGTACCATTCGTCCAGATGGCGGTGGTTCTCTCAAACGCCTCACTGAGCAGCTTCCCCGAGTAATACACATCGCTTGTGACAGTATCACACTTGACCACCGAAGGACCGCTGGACGCTGATGCAAAGATGTTGCCCTCAGGCTTGTACCTAGCCCGGTACTTTTTTGAGTCCTCATTATCGCTGAGGTTTGCCTTGCTGGCATAGTTGAAGGCCACATCGCGCAGTGCTTGGTTTACCTCAAAGACCTCGGTCCCATACAGAATGGTTGGGTAGTGGTCGGGCCCCAAGGTGCCAAAGGCAACGTAGCCCGTGCTGAAGTTCTCAGGCATCTCGCGTGCGTCAAACTCATACTGGAGCGCTGCCTGGACAGAGTAGCGGGCTAGGGCAACGCCGCCAATGGTCGAGTACTTTGGATTCACGCCGGCAATACCCGCGATGAGCCAGTAGGTCTTGCGAAACTCGAATTGGCCCGAGAGAACCAGAGCCATCAAGGAAGAGGCCGCGTTTATCTCCCCCTCGCATGTGGTCATCTGGCACACTTCAGCGTCCGCTGTGCAGTGCACAAATGGATACTTTGGAGATAGACCGGGCACTGAGATGTTGACGGCGAGTAGGTTGCCGAAGCCGTCAACCGGCATGTTCTCATACCACACTTCGGCCTCTGGAGCAAACTGTAAGCGCCAAGTTAGTTAGCAGCCATCGTCATAAGCCTCTGTTGAAGTCAGACCGTTTGTGCCACTTGCCATGCTAATGATTATGATTTTGGGCGTCACCTTCTGGCGAAGGCTTGAGTTTGGTGGGCCATTTGAGAGGCTTTCATCATTCGAAGAGCCGTTTGTGAGGCTGTCATTTTTTGGAGGACTGGCCAGACCATGCTTGCACAGGGCCAGAAATGAGGCGACTGCGCACAACAGGAAGCGCATATTGACTGTTGACAGGTTGACCCAGGGGGAGGCCCTGGTCTCTGCATCACCTTGAGGGGCTTCGCTAACGGTGGCTTTAGTGATTGAGTTGGGCAGGAAGGAGAAGCCAAAACTGAAGACCGTAGGTGACCTGAACGAGGGTAGATGCAGCAAAGTTAAATGAAATGATTGTCTGCAATTACCCCTTTGAGACAGGGGACAGGGAGAAAGCCAGGGAAAGTTGTTTTTTTCATAATGATGCGTTTTGTGTCAAACTCAGTGTCGGGCCTGTGGCTGTCCGTGACAGCTGACAACCTGAGTGAATAACTCGGGAGTGACTCCTTCCCAGATATCATCTGGGCAGCAGGGTTTTCGGGAGGCGGGATCACGAAGTGAATGGAGCTGAATTCACCATCTACTGGTGGCAAGCTGGTAGTCGCTCCCTTTTATATGCCGAAGAGCTTGCGATTCCATCTTCTTCCCTGTGCTTTATGCACCTATCCCCGTCACAGTCACATCTCAGGGCAAATCTTAATCTACAAGCAACCTCGATATTCTTATGTGTTCTTTTCGTCACTTTGCTGAATATCACAGCCTTCTGGAAACCTCCCACACGAACGAAGCAATACCTGTACATATTGAGAAAAGTCCACCCCGGATGTCACAACGATAGCGGATCCTGGATCGCACCAAAAATCAATATATGGATGTGTAACCAGCGATCTCAAGGTGATCCAGACATGCAGTGGTCTCCTGTCACGATCGTCCCGTGTACTACGGCCTGTCAGTTCCTTTTGTCAGGGGAAAGACAGAGTTTCCATTGGGTGCCGAAATGAACCTGTCTCAGTGTTTCAAACAATCTCTGTTAAAGTTTGCCTCAAACAAGGCTACCAGTTTCAAGTCTCAGCTCTTTACTTGGGCTGCTAGAGGAAGATAACGAGAGCAACTCGCTGAAGGAGCAAGGTAATTCTCGCTCTTTCTGCCACGACACTAGAGGGTTGAAAGCCACGATAAGTGCTTGTGACTCAACAGACTTGAATGTCTCCCTCCCAGGCCAGGAGCAAGTGTTTCTCCCACTACCGAGCCCTTCCCATGTTAGCTCAACTGCAACCGACAGTGGATAGTCCAAACCACGTGGTATTCCATTCCAGTGATGAGAAGCATTCCCGGATCGCAGCAAGATCCGACCACCGGTTCGTCGAACAGATGATAATCAGCCCACCCAGGAGAATGAGAGTGTCACCGTGACATTGGTTACGAATACCATTAGCTGAAAGGAAAATTTGGATTGCAAGGGCTTCATCAGAATGATTTTGTACTGTCGGAATCCGCTCACAGATTCATGTAGTCATTGATGGGGTAGGTAGTGAAGCTCCAGAATTTATTTTTCGACGGTTCAAAGCTTTTACCTGCCCCTCTCAAGGAAGTCTTCAAGTATTACTCTTTTTTAGCAAGAGACAAAAAAAGGCGACGTTTGATACGCGCGCTTGATAAAATTCCATTTTTATATTTCTTGGTGAGAAAATCCGCTCAGCTTCATTTACTTAAACACGTGGCGGTGGAGTTCGACGAAACCTCAGAGGAGCGCTTCCAATTTTGTTATTATTCCCCGTTCCCAGGGATGTGGTGCGAGGGGGACGGCGGTTCGGGACGAGCAGGTCGTAGGCAAGTTCATTTTTTTGGTTCAACCACTCAAGCGTGGTTCATTTACCCGGTTTAAAGTGTATTTACTACGATAGAGAGGGGTTCCTAGGCAAAAGGTATATAAGTATTCCTTGGCTACCTATCCTATCTTAGCAATAGCGTGAAAGAATCGTGCGTGTTTGGCAGCTGAAATCATGAGTGTGATACGAGAAGCTATGCTGGTAGGCTGCAGTTCATGGTGGCAGTGTTCGTTGCCGCGTGTTGATTCCGGCTTTAGGAATGCCGCTGACCTGCATCTCCGATAGTGAAAATGCATCGTCGCCGTCGCGCCGATGGTGAGCTGGGTGCCATAGGCGAGATTGTGGATAAATTGTCTGCGAGGAGACCTATGATGGAGTTGCTTTCCAGTTCCCCGGTTGGGAAGGAGGCATGACGATGACCGAGTCCCAGAGAATGGACGGAGAAAAGGTATTTATTGACGCGGTTCGCCAGCTTGATGATGTGATCTTTACTTTCGTCTTTTAATAAAAAACAGCTTCTCTTAATCGTCAACAAGATGAAGCTCTCTCTCGCTCTTGTCACCGTCGGCTTGTTCGGTGGTGTACTTGCACAGCAGGGGGTTCAGTGCCCAGGAAGCTGGTATCTCCAGCCAGATGACTGCATGTGTATGAACAGCAGAGAGGGATATCTGCTGAAGACTCAAACGTTGGACTGCTGCAAGAAGCTGGGGTATAAGACTTATAACAACGTGAGTAAAACACTGGCATGACGCGCATATGATGGAAAAGCTGAGAGGCTGACGCCTGGCATATAGATCTGCGCCGTCGACAGGAACAAGCGTCAGACGTTCAAAGACTGTTGCAAGGATCTCAATCAGGAGAGCGTTATTGGTCATTGCCGTTGAGGCTGAGAAGTGAAGAGGGCGATCTGTGGAACTTGGGAAAGACCATGCCGCCTTGTTGACTTGCTTGGCTGGTGGAGAGGTGAAGAGACGACAACCTTCTGAATTGCACGGGGAGGGAAGAGCTTGGAACTCGTGCTTAATTGGATTGTATTATGATGTTTACGAGCAACGACAGAATTGACAATTGAGAGAAAGTCAAACACTTCATAAATTGATGTCTGGATTGTCTTTTTCCAGGGCGGCTGTCCCGCTGTGGCCCGTGCACTTAGGCTGTGGGCCCGACGCGCTAGAATGCGCGAATGTTCTTCCCCAAGAACTTCTCCAAAAGAATTGCAGGGCAGCAATGCTTCCAATCTGATTGATCGCCTACAAAGCACGAGCTCCCCCCGCTCCGTCTCTCTGTCTCTGTTATTACTGTTGGTTCCCCTAGCCTGTGTTATCCCGTCAATCATGGTGACCTAACCTTTTCACAGGTGTTGCCCTTCGGCCGTATCCCACCAACTGCTCGAACCCTCGATTTTTCTCGGCACATCTAGTCTTGTACCATGGCTTCTCTGAAGCTGAACCGGCAGCTTCCGTACCAAAGATGCAGACGCTTGTTCCAACAACCAGCCCTGTCGAGACGAACCTTTACCACTTCCTGTCCATCATTCTCGAACGGGTCTAGGCAGACGTCGAGGTTTGCGAAGCCGACCGAATCCCACGTCTCACCGAGTGCCGTCGATAGGACACAGCCGAAGCAAAATGCTATGGTAGAGTCCTCAGCTACACCGACAACTGTACCGAGACCGTCTGCTGTGCGCCGGCCTGGAGTTGGGGCTCCCACATTGGAGCTAAAGAAGCCGGTGGATATCAACAGCAAAGAGTACAAGCGTGTGGCAAGGAAGGTCACGAGCCTTATGGTTGCGCTGCCCTTCCTGATCGTCACATCGTACTACCTCTGGGACCGACGTAGGTCTCAGCCCATCAGATATGCCGCGATACTGTTGTTAACCTTCTCATCAAGTCTCCCTTGGCAGGCCAACCCCTCCGTCGTCCGATGATACACCTTCAGCGCCGCCTCTTGAGTCAAATAAAGCGTAGTGTTTGGATCGATCGGTCGGTCGAATAAATGCGGTTCAAAAACACCTTGGTAACGTTCTGTTCTCTGTGTGTCAGCAACAAAGCGTGTCAGCCAGTGAACCTCTTTTTCGTAATATATGCGCCTTGGTCGTCCTTGTCGAAACATCCGCTCAAGGGTGGCTCAACCCAAGGTTGCCGAACAGGAGACTTGACAACATTCCAATTCTAGTCCGGCCCACACTCAGGTCGGCCACCTCCGTCAGTCACCAATGTTGTCCAGGATGACATTCTCTCTCTATCCCTCTTGGCCCATCGGTGACACTACTGAATGCCGAGGTCGACTCCAGACTTTTTCATCACGCATCCCTGTCAGACCTGCGGCATCCCTGCTCAACAAGCCCCCTTATCCGCACCAATTTAGCTGGCTTTTCTCCTCAGATGCGGGGAAGTTGAAGCTACACCACGAGCCCACTCAGAACCCCACACCACCAACAAGACGGAGCTCTGGCAAAAAGGCAGGTCTGGTTGCTGAATGGCTGTCACCACTGGCTAGCCTCCAGCGACAGCAGCCTGGAAGCGACAGATGGAGCCAGGCTGGCGACCAGCGCAAACTGACATGCCAAGGCGCGCGCTTCTTTACACTAGGGTGGCCACCATGCCCTGGGGACGCATTGGCAGCCCGTATTGCAACTACATGACAGCGGTGGCGGCGCGTGGCCTTGAGCCGAGATTTTCCCACCTCGGCTTTGACGGATGTGACGGCTTGCTAAGATGTTATGAATCCGCCCTGCAGCCGAGGATTCGCCAGAAACTGTGGGCTGCTGGCCGTTTTACCCAGGGACCTCGGGTTGTTCCTCGGGTCTTCCAGAAGACGGAATATCACTCGTCCAAATTGTCGTCTATCGACACTCTTCAGCCGGTGCAACACCACTATCAGCGCTTCCCGTGCTCACCACCGCTGGACATCAGCCTTTGAGAGGATGCTGCAGGAAGCCAGTGATCTGGCATTTGTCAGATTCCCACATCAGTGAGGTCGTCGTACAGCAGCTCTATCCACATTCTGGAGCTAGTGGAGTTCCTGGGGAAGTGGGAAGTGGTGGATGCTAGCTGGCACGCCTGCGGGGCGAACTAATCCTCCGGTCCACCATTGGCGTCTTCTGCAAGTTTTACCATTGACGAATCGGCTGGGGCGATGCTTGTTGCACGCGGCTTGGACCGATCAAGATGACTGGCAAGGCATCGTGCACTTTGGCTGTCGAGACGAAGTGCCGTGTTCAGAGCTATCTCCGAAACCCGAACTTCGCATAAGAGGCCAGACCTACACGCCATCCCGACGGCATCCTGGTTCTTTTCAAGGGAGGAATTCCCCCTCCTGGCATTCCTGTCCGCGATGCGGATTTTATCCCCAGGTTTTTTTGGCCCCGCCGTCGTCAACCCCAGACCCAAGACCCCCAGATTTCAACCCCAGACCATTCAACTAGAGGCTCCTCTCCGGTCCGGTTGGCAGAGCTGCCCAAGACCTAGGGCGTTATCTATTGGGATCGCTGGTGGATCACCGTGGTCAACATTCCCATTTCTATTGGCATCCAGCATCCAGAGACTCCAGACGCACGAACCCAACCTGTCCCAGCGAGGTGGATACGCTACATTCTCAACGACACCCAGCGGATGCGGGGTGGCAGGCTAGTCTGTATACGGGAAGCTCAGCTGCACCATCTCTTCACACGGCTCTTGTTTTCGGACGTGGCTATGGGGCTCTGAGAAAGAAAGAAAATGGAACCATCCTCCCGGTCCTGGCGCTTTTGACAACTCTTGATCCGTCACTCCCGTCAATTTCTTCATACCCCAAATCTCCAACTTTCTGTTCGAATCTTGGCCTGTCGTCATCAATCATCTATTCTTGTCCTTCTCCAAAGCCATCTACCTACGCACACATCTGCACATCATGTCGACAGGGGCTGTCTCCTATGGGAGGCGCAAATCACTTCTCGAAGGAGCTTCTGACAGGTCCAGCCAAGACCGCACTGCCAGCCCAAGTCCATCCACTCGCTCATCAAGCAAGCCACAAATAAGACACAGAGCTTCCATTGCGTGTGCCTCGTGTCGTGAAAGACGAATTCGTTGTGTGGTGGCTGAGGGAGAATCTGAGTGCACCCAGTGCAGGAAGACAGGCAACACATGCATCATCAAGAACGATGACGAGCGGAGGAGGTGAGTTGTGCCATGTCTTCCCAATACCAAGTCCGGGAAAAGCTAACAAGTCAAAAGGCCAATATCAAAAGCCTACATGTCATCACTTTCCAACCGAATTGCCCTTTTGGAGGAAATGTTGAAAGAACAGGGAGTTACGCCCCCTCCAGCTGTCCACCCACCGAAAACAAGACAGGACGCCCTCTCAAGACAACAACAAGAACAAGAAGAGGCTCGGATGCGAGAAAGATCAACCAGCTCTGAACCAAAGCATGGAAGCTCGGTGGAGACCCAGGTACCAACACCGCCAGGCTCAGGTGAAGAGGACACTCTCATGAGCGAGTCGGAACAGAGCAAGACCATGGATTTGGTTGACCACACCCCGCCACCATCTTTGATTGATCCCCTATTATTGCAGGAGCCCGGGTCGTCACCTGATGCCGACGTCCGGAGGTTGCTGTCAGCAAGGGGCAGCCACTCGTTTGATCCATCGGCTGGGAGGGTTCGGTTCTTTGGTCCCACCGCCAACAGTCATGTCCATGGCAAGTCAACATGCCTTTTTGATACGGAAGGGCGCCCTGACCGGGCACGACGAGCTGCCACTTTGATTGAGACACTTGGCTCGTCCACCATCGACTATCTTACCAAGTGCTTCTGGGAGCACTATTACTATTCTGGCTCCATGGTTGTCGACAGAGTGGCATTCGAAACCGGAAGACTAGCACAAGACGCCAAATTCTACTCCCCTTTCTTTCACCTGACCGTGCTGGCCATCGGCTACCGGTTTGCTGATCGTACTCGGGACGATGTTAAGAAACTCTCGGTCGGGAGCCGGGAGAGTACACTCCACCGGGAGGCCAAGGGCCTATTGGAGGTTGAAATCGACCAGGGCGGCGGTGTCCCGAGCGTCCAGGGAATGCTGCTGCTGGCTGATCTGGAGTTTGGCGTGGGTCGCGACAGCGCTGGATGGATGTATCTTGGTATGTTATCTCGGAACCGCATTCTGTTCATGAGGGGAGCTAACCGCTTGTGTTTCTGTAGGCATTGCAAATCGCCTTGCCTTCGATATTGGCCTTCACGTCAACTACAGCGGCGCGGATATCTCAGAAGCAGAAAAGCGGCTGCGGCGTCAAGTTATGGCAGGCTGTATCGCGTTTGACCGTCAGTGGGCATTGATCCTGGGCCGCCCAACCTCGATCAAGGCGCAAGATATCAGCATTGACTTGTTGTCCAAGGGAGCATTTAACTCGTCACATGGTCAGATGACTGCTGAGGCGAAAACATACGCGGCTGGTCAAGCTGCGCTTCAGCAAAAGCGATTTGAGCTCATGGAGCTTGCTGGTAAGGTGTCTGACCTCCAAAACACGACACATGGCATCACAGATTTGACTGCCAAAGTCACCGAAGACAGAACATATCTTTACTTCTTGGCCTTGGAACGCCAGTTTCAAACCTGGTACCGCCAACTGCCGGATTGCTTGGCCTGGAAGCCCATCAACATCAAGTCCGCCCCCATCGGCTTCTTCCTGCTTCATCAGCAATTTCACACATGCATGATTCTGCTTCACAGGCCATGGGCCAAGTACGGCCCACTGGTACCTGATAGCACTGCTGCTGCTTCCCGGTACGCGGCGCCAGAGTCTTCACTTCAACTCCAAGCCTCCCTTGGTGCCTTCCCTCGACAGGACAACCGGGCGTCTTTGTCCCGCAGCATGTGCACTCAGCACGCAGTCCGTGTCGCAAGGATCTTTTGGCAGCAGCGTCAGCGGTTCGATAGCACCAAGATTGGGCTCGAGGCCATCCAGCAAGCCGGCACTGCTGCACTCGCCCTGATGGCGGCTTTGGCCCACAAAAGCGCCGAACTTGACCACCAGAGCAACCTCAAATATCTGCAGGTAGTTTCTGCTGCCATCTACGATATGAGCCATGCTTATCAGCCTGCCTCAAGGATGTACAGTCTCCTTAAAACCATGCTGGCCGATATCCGAACTGAGATGGTCAGCTCTGGGTCTTTCGAGGCCAGTACCTTGCTCAACCGGTTTCACCAAGGAAACCCCACCACAAACATGATCTTCGGCAGCAATTCGTGGAGTCTCGACCACCAGAGCTCTCGCTTCACTCCTGCACGACGGACACTCAGCACCGGGGCCGAGGAGGGCCGTGAAGCCAAGCGCCGGCGGTTTTCCATCCAGACGGCACCCGATGTAGTGTTCTCCACCATGGCTGTATTTGGAAGCAGCCCTCTTGCCGGTCCAGGATCTCCTCAACTAGCTCACCCGCAAGAGAATTCTGGTCACGAGGAGCTTGGAGAGCCCTTGCGGGAGATCCCGGATATCGCCCCGGAGTCAGACTTTGATCTCGACTCGTTCCACGCTTCGTTTGTAGATTTCATCAGCAGCGGCAGCAAAGGGTGGGCCACAGCAACTCCCACAGTCACAACGGAGACGACACTAGAGACAACCCCTCTTCCCACACCTGCGTGCGAAGAAGCGCCGTCGACCGGTAATTCCGATGCTGACATTGTGCATGACGAGTCAACTGCTCAACAGCCAGCGGATGATGCCATTGTTGATATGACTATTGAAGAGTGGCTCGCTGAACCTGGAGTGAGCTCTGGGCTCGCCGCCATGGAGGCGGAAGTACAGCACTGCGAGTCGCGGTTCTCACCCGTCGCGGACGTAGCTGTGCCTACTACCGATGGCGAGGTGCCGGCGCCAGTGCCCGAGATGCAAAATGATCTCACTCTGCCTGTCACACTGGAACTTGGCACTGCGGACAACGGAGGGATACATACCATGGACTGGCTCGCCACCGCCCCGCCACCCCCGCGGCCGTCGAGGAGGATATCCAGGACAAGCATCTCTAGCACAATTCGCCCTCCGCTCGCACCCCCCGAGACTGACCTCTTCGTCAACGCCCTCGCTATTCCTGCAACGCAGACAACCTTGCCTCCGCCGCACCCATCATCCGTACCCCTTCCTATGACGCCAGTCACGCTCGATGAGTTGGTGCAGAGCGTAGAGGAAGCCGTTGATTCTGCCCGGGCCAGAGCGAGGGATAGGGAGAGAGAGAAGTCGGTTGCTGCTGCCAACAAGGGGCAAGGGTCAAGCCCTGACGCGGGAAGAAATATCTCGTTGGACTATTTCCAGTTGTAGAGATGATGAGAAACGATGTAATGCCATAGTAATGTAGTTAGAATTAGGCTATTGCCCAGAGCAGGAAAGTAATGAATGAAGCATATACTACTTAAACATCTCCGTGTCCTGGGTAGATGTTAAACGGGCTGTTGCATATACACTGACGTACAATGCACGGTTCAATGCTATGATCTAAGCAGGTAGCTGACTGCCTGACATCATCTCTCGTCTAATATTCATCTTCATCTGAAACAGCCCTTGCTCGCTATCTATGAATGTCTCGCGCTACTAAATGCATTCACGGCCCTAAATGTCACGCTAGCGAAGTAGGTAATTTAAACAAGAATGAATGTGATGTGTGAATACCGCCTGGTTTAGGTAACTTTGCATGACAAAACATCAAGTTTCAGCAATCAACCCCTGCCATCCACCCCCTCCAACGATCTCCTCAAACACCGCCCCAATGACCGATCATCTGAGTTCTTCACCATGTATCCTTTTGAGCGTCCATCTTTTTTGCAGCTGCGGCTACAAATGATCCCCTTCACGCCCCCCTTGTTTATTTCACTTCCGTTAACCAGTAAGAAACCACTTTAGGCCAGCTAAAGTATTCCCTTCTCATCTACTATAAATGCCCAGCCAAGCCCGCATATCGTCTTTCTAATCACTCCCCCAACCTGCTCCGATTGATTACTTCTCCTCCAACTAGTCCCTCACTATGTCTCCTTTTCAACATGTACTTTGACCACGGCCTAGCAAGCGATCCTAAGATTGAGAGCCGCCAACGGGAGGAGGTGGCAGAGGACGAAGAGCCGGAGCCGGGTTGAGCGGTGCAGGGTTGGCGGGTGGTTGAGGATTGGACGGGCCAGCGCCTGGAGTAGCGGGGAGAGGACGAAATCCTGGGTTGGGGGCCGGGTTGACGGGTGGAGGATTGGCGGGTGGCTGAGGGTTGGCGGGCGGTTGAGGACTGGGTGCGCCAGCGTCTGGAGTGGCGGGAAGAGGACGAGATCCTGGATTCAGGGCGGGGTTGAAGGGTGGAGGGTTGGCGGGCGGTTGAGGATTGGATGGGCCAGCGCCTGGAGTAGCGGGGAGAGGACGAAGCTCCGAATTCGGTGCCGGTTTGGCGGGGGGAGGGTTAGCGGGTGGCTGAGAGTTAGCAGGCGTCTCGGGCTCATCAGAAGGACCATCTTCCGGAATAGCTGGGAGCGGACCACGACGAGGTGGCGCATTTGCCGCTGGGTTGGGATTGGCGGGGGGGGTGGGATTGGTCGGGGAGTCAGGGGCATATTGAGGGTCTTCGGCATTAACGACAGTATCCCCTTCGATCCTGGAATAGCGAGGTGGAGGGTTTGACCATGACTCTGGACGTGAACCGCCGGCAGCGGTTTGGTCTTGGCCTTGCTGGCTATCGTCTTGATTGTCCGAGTCCGCGGGAGGGGCTCGTTTCTGAAGAGAAGGTTGGAGGCTTGGGATACCGCTCTCTAGTCTACCCAGGGATCGAACTTCTACTGTGCGCGGGACTGCCATTGCGTTGCCGAGGATGGCATAAGTCGCCGTGATGGCCAGGAGAAGGGCGGGATTATGCTTCATGTTGTTGGTTGGGTGTAGCTGGAGCGTTCTGAAAGTGCTTGACTGCAGGGAGGGGGATATATAACATGGATGCTTTCCAGAAGCCGATAAAGTGTTTGTCAAAGGAACGTGGATGTGTAGATACTTTATTGGGTTTGAAGGAATGTTTGAAGATCAGGATAAAGTTTGACTTGCCAGCAAGTCTGAAGGTAATGAAAGATTATAATGTGATGGTGAAAGAGAACAAGAGTCGAGAGGGAAAAGCCTTATATCTATATACACCAGAATAAGTGTCCTATTAGGCTACATCAAAGATAGCTGGTTTCAAATACGGAAGTTGTCTTCCGGCCCTTGCCTCTTCAGTCTGGGCATCCGAACCATGACTGAAGGTCAGTTCCGGCATTCGGATCTCAAAGGATGACGTTGAACCTTCAGAATCTTTCAGATATAGAAACACATATCATTATAATAAGAATTGGCAAGTACGATATTCCATATTTGGATGGTAGACATGTTGAAATTCGTAATCTCAAGTTTCATGACATGGCCTCATGTTGGAATCGGAACTGTTGACTGATTAGCTACCTGGCGTGTCTGGAATCAGCTACTCGAAACTCGTACGGCGTATGCTGAATTGACTAGACGCACATCTCAAACTGACGCTCTATTACTGCTTGGCGTTTTGGTCTCAGAGTCTTCGGATAGATTTACAATGCCGACCATTGTTACCAATCATCCGAACCTAGTAGCTAGGACCCAACATAGTAGTTCGTAAAATTTGGCACTAGAGGGGACATCAGTCCACACAAACATATTCTGTGAAGTATTTGGGAAAATAGCGAACTTTTTATTGTCGAGGTAGTTATGCACCACTCACCTTCCGACAGTTTTGAGCTCCAGTATCGGAATCGTGATTGTTAACCATACTTCTTCTACAACAGAGATGGCAGCCCACCTTGAAATGAGCTTAGTTCTTTTCTATTTTCCTTCGAGAAGTGGGTTTGATTAGAATGTTGAGCGATTAAATCTTTCCTGCACGGTGGCTTTCTAGTAAGGACTTGCTCCACGGGCATCTTGATATTCTAAGGCGGCACCCCCATTCTAAAGGAGCACACCCCATTCTAAAGGGACACCCTATCATATGGGTTAGGGCTTATTGCAGTTAATCTCAATGGAAAATGGCATCAAAAGATTGCCCCTGAAGTGCCCACGGGCCACACTGGCCCGCCCGAGCTCGTCGTTGAACTTTGGTGATCTTCGTTGCCAATGCGCCTTGCCCATCCACTTGGCCAACCACCACGAAAGTCATCGTCACTTCTAATCATCAGTGCAATTGAACCACGCAAAATATTATCACGGTAGTAAGCTCATTTAATTTCTTTGCTTCTTTTTATTAATCTGAATGACTCTTTGGTACCGCGATGGCGCTTCCGAAGGTTTATGTGTAGCGACACTTGGAGAGAGGTCTCCCGCCCGAACCCGATAGAGATCCCTTCCAAAACACCGATGACGTCCATGATACGGATTTCAACGGCTTTTCTGGCAGCAAAAATGAAGAAAACGCGACAGCCGAAGACACTTCCAGTGCTCCTGAACAGCAAGTCTGGGCCCTGACTTTGCCGCCCGATTTCTCCGATGTCGAAGATGATGAAACCACTCCCATTCCCACCGTTGACCAGTTCCTTGCCTAAATGAATCTCTGGGCCAGGCCTCACGGCTACGCCGTCAACAAAACCCAAGCCCGAATGAAGAAGAAGGGAGGTAGTTACAGGCGCTACACCTTTACCTGTGATCGATATGGTGACCCGCGACCTTCCAAGACCAAGTCTCGGAATACTTCTTCACGAAAGTGTGGGTACTTATTTAAGCTCAATACCTACGAGAAAGAGCCTGGCGTCTGGAATATCAAGAATCACGAAGATCCCAAGCATCGCGTTCACAACCACCCTCCCTCTATCGATCCCACAGCTCATCCACAACATCGTAGGATGTTCAAGGAAGAGAAGAGAATCGTGGAGAGTACTTCTAAGCAAGCTGCTGTCAACTATCACGAGGTGACGATGATGAACGAACAGGTTAGGAATGCCCTCGTCATCCGCAAAAACGTCTACAATTACCGGGCAAATCTCAAGCGCAATAAAGCTGCTAGCTATACTGCTGTTAGGGCATTGATCAAGAAGTTCGACGAAGAGGGTATTCCCTACAAAGCTCTGTGGAAACCCAACGATAAAGATCTTCTTCAAGCTTTGATTTTCTGTTTACCAGAGATGGTAGACCTTATGAGGGCATTCCCGTATGTCTGGTTTCTTGATGTCGCCTACAAAACCAACCACCGCAAGCTCCCATTCTTCCAGTCAAATAAGATGACCTCAATCTGTACAAATTTGTCGCTATCCTTTGGCGTAATGATCAACGATAGAGAGGACACTTGCTTATTTGTTTTAGACTCTATGAAGCAGCTATTTCAACAGCCTGAAGTTCCCGGGCCTCGCGTTATCATCACTGATAAATGCGATGAGGCAAAGAATGCTCTAAGCGCTGTGTTTCCGGATATACAGCAGCAGATTTGTATCTTCCATATCCTCAAGAACGTTCTTATCAACGCCAAGAAGAAGCGGAAGAAAAAGAAGAAAGCTGGTGATGCTACTGCTGACGAGGAGAACGCGGATTAGAATTCCTACTTCCCGCTCAGCGAAGAAGATCAAATGCTACTCCGCTCCATCCGCAAAGAGTTTATTGTCGACGATGATATCATCTTCCCATCGAAAATCACGAACGATCCCCATGGCTTCGTCAAAGGCTTTAAGTCCGTGATGTTCTCACACAGAACTAAGAGGTTCTGGGAGAGTTGGAGAGCTCTTAACAAGTTCTTCCACGGTCAAAAAGCTGCCATCGATTACATTTGGAAGACCTGGATGCCATTCCAAGGCCAGTGGGCTCAATATTCCATCAAGCACTACTTCAACTGCAGCGCTCGTACGACCTCACCAACAGAGGCAACGAATATGAATATCAAGAGCTTTTTGGTCAACGGAAGAAGCGACCTCTTGCGCTTGTTTACCTGTGTACGACAAATGGCTTCTGAACAACTTCATTTGTATGCAGTTGAAGTCGTTAATCAAGAAGTTAAGGTCCGCTACGATATGTTTAAACGCGCTTGGTTGGGATCTCTCCCTCGATTTATTTCTCTGAAGGCCTTGGAGCTGCTCGTGAAGGAGCATCAGTATGTCTTTGGTGGTCGCTCAGTCAACAATCAGCCTCCTAAAACACCACTTCAGCCGTATGATCGGGACTGTTGTATGCCCGAGCAGTATGGGCTCCCTTGCCGCCATGAACTTCTTGAGAAGATTGAAGATGACGGCAAACCACTTGAGCTATGGAATATCCACCATATGTGGCATCATCGTCAACCGGCAAGTTCGCAGCTCTCTCTGCTTATGGTGGTGATAATACAGCTAACCTTGTTCACAGATTATCGGTCCGTACTTGCAACTGAAGAAACCCCGAATGGCGATTTCTAAAGGAAGTCCGAAGAATGGACCTGACGGAGTTCCCATTTGGGCCAGTCAGAATAGCATCACCAGTAGCCAAAGCACTCCGAAGAACACTCGGAAGAAGAGCACCCCGAAGAAGACCCCCCGCAAGAAGACCCCCCGCAAGAAGACCCCCCGCAAGAAGACCCCCCGCAAGAAGACTCCCAGCAAGAAAAAGGTCAACCTCCCTCTGGTTCATGGGAACGCGCCTCCCGGCTCACCGGGAGTATACAGCGCAGGCTTTCCGAATTCGAACAAGACCTTGATAACGAGTCCGCTGCCGAAGTAACCGCCAAAGTAATCGAGACCTCCGACGAAGAGCCCCCTCAAGCTCAGCCGAAAAGAGTCAAGCTCAGAGTCACTTCAAAGAAGAAGCGGACTTTCGTGATGGCCTCACAGTGGAAAACCAAGAAGCCGAGCCGTCAGGCCACCTCGAGCTCGGAGGAGGGTGTTCAGGAGACCGTTCAGGAACAAGCCGTCAGCTAAAGTACTATGGCAGCCAGTTCGGTCATTGTTCAAGTCAGTCCTAAAAGGACTCGGTCAGGGAGAGTCATCAGGCCTACTACCAGAGCAAGAGGCGAGGATTGAATTCGCGGGGCAAGCAAAGAGCTCAGAAAACGGGATTCAAAGGCCTTTGGTCCTGAGAAAGCGATTCCTGGCTTGGTTTAGAATTGAGCTCAGATTTGAGCTTTTCAGCTTGCAACTGCAGTGTAGGAGGTCGTGTCTTTGAAGCACAGTGGTGGGAAAACGGCGTTTGAAGATACCTTCAATTGACTGTTTAAAAATTATGAGATCCTTATTTCAATGTGACTTTTATATAGTTTGAAATGGCTAAGTAAGTGCGGCCGTCGTTGCAAGTGGTTGTGTGACAGCTGGTGGTGTTGGGAGTGCACTGCGAACTCAGGTGCGGATTATGCCCGATAACCCTGGCCACTTAGGCGAGGGTTATATATGAGGGCGCCCTTTTAGAATGGGAGGCAGTTGTTCTTTTAGAATATCAAGGTGCCCGTGGAGCAAGTCCCTTCTAGTAAAATTGGAGGAAAGCATGCCCACGGTCAGGGGCTCAGGGGATGTGACAAGGGCTGGAGTTCAGGGCTTGGAACAACATAGGTTCAACTCATTTCAATAATCTTCAGTGGCCTTAAGATCTTTGATGAGGAATCCTTTCGTCCCACTGCTCTGCTCTTCTGCTTATGTATATATCTCTCTCAAAGTGGACAGGAGTACACAGGATGCAGGGTTAGGGTCGAATGCAGGACTGGAGCTCCGACCGGGGTTTTATGACAAGAAGATGGAGCTGCAAACCCACACTTCTTCCTTTCTTCTTCATCTTATGATTACATTGATAGACTGGCAATGGTATTGGCCTTTGACCTACTTATTCCTCTCATTCGTGATATCAGGCATTTGCCAAGTCCAGTACATCCCTCTGATTATACATGAGCCAATAATGCCTCGGCTGCTGCCGCCTGTAGCCTGTTGCTTATTTCATCTTCCAAGGAAGCTTTTAAAACTTTATCTTTCCTTACACTTTTCGATATAGGTTTTCTACCCGGCCTACACGGCACAGTTTTCCTATGTAAATAGTAATAGAAGGTCCGGCGCACTCTTCAAAAAAGAAAGGGTAGAACGATGTAGGAATAATGATAATAATAATAATACAATGCGTATTGTGTTCTCTGACTTCCCACGATTATAAAGCCATCCCGCTCCTTCTCTACACACCATTATGTTCTTCCCGTCCACACCCTGACCTCTTTCCGAACACCACAATCTGAGATCTCCGAGACCCCTTCAGGTAAGACCCTCCTTTTTCTCACTTTCACTAACATTCATCTCTCAGATCATCGGTGTTATTTTTTCTTTCCTTTTCTTTCTTCTTTTCACAAGGTAAGCAAAATGTGCACCCAAGGCATCGCCACTTTCTACGCCTGGGGCTGTCGCACCCCGATCAAGGGGACTTGCACTCTTTGCAAGTGTGCCAAGATGAAGGGCTATTCCTGCCTAGACTCTCAGACGGAGGACTGCAGGAAGTTGAGCGTCACTTGGTCTGCTCGGGTTACCTGTTTGTCCTGCCTCCCAAAGAGGAAGACAAAGAAGGAGACCCGCAGCAATCTGAAGAGAAAGTCAGCGCGGCTTTCTATAAGGGGGGGAACTACTTATTACTTGGTACTGAATATGTATTCCGTACTGGTTATGGGTCGACGAAGAAGGAGACGGTGTGGATGCCATACGTGCTAGCCTCCAGATGCTTCTGGAAGTAAGTTGTTGAAATACAGCACTTATTTGTGGATTTTATAGTACCTTCTTCCCTGTGGTTTCCAGTACTTGCACCGCCACCAGCACCTACACCACCTGCATCACTTACAGTTGAGAACCACAGTGCCCACAGCGTTGGAATTCGTACCTTGGTTCCTGAGGCAGTACTGCAGCGTGCCAGGCAAGCAGATACCATGGCAGAAAGGTCTTGGCGAATCATGGGGTATTAGATGATTTCCACTGTTACCGTTCCACAGGTCCGCCGGGCGTTAGACGTGACGTTCCACAGGTCTCCTTCGGGGTTTTGGCAAGCAAGACAATAAGAAACGCTTTGATCATACCTACTTGATTCAGTTGAGATCCACAAATGGAATCTCCACAAATCTCCACACACAGTGAGCCACAGAGCTTTCTGCGACAGCTACCACAGTGAGCCACAGAGCTTTCTGCGACAGCTACCACAGTGAGCCACAGTGCTGTGTTACAGGACTCTCAACAGATTGAAGCCACGGCAGCCACGGCGTTCTCACCACTAGAATCAATCGAATACGAGGGACTCAACAGGGCTTATCAGCGATACAAGCTACCGTAGGCCACTGAACCGATGGAAGTTGTGGGGAGCGATACGGAGGAAAACGAGGTTTTGAATGCCCGTAAAGGACTTCCCTCGCAGTGAGCGTGTACTTAGACAACCAATCATGAGTGGAGCTACGGGATCACGGTGAGCTGGGCGAGCATTTGAGAACAAAAGGTGATCCAGGTGATCCACGATCTATATATACAAAAGAAGTAGCTAGTGATAAATAGTTCCGTAGTAAACAATACAAGCTCAAGTTGCTGAGACTGAGATAATCAATCCATCTTTTTTCTGTACCTTTCGGCTACACCGAACAGTTATTCAGAAGCAGCCTTCAACCTAGTATCCCTCTTAGAAGTTCTGATCAGTGGTTCGTCACACTACCTAAGGCTACACAGCTTGCATTTTAATCATACGGCAGCAGTTTTTTGCTCTGCAGGGAAAGAAGTTTCTTTTTATAATATTTGTCAAGTCAATTAGCTGTCTCTAGAAATGGTTCTTGGAGTACCGTAAAATGCAATTTTGCAAGCTCAATCAAGTTAGGAACTATCTAAAGTTTCGGTGAACCGGGATGTAGGAACAATATTTGGAGGGAGACGACTTGAATGTTTTGCACGAATTCAGAAACTGACCCCGGCTATGATGGCACTGGCGCACGCCCAAGGTACCATCACTATATATATACCACTGATCTGAGTCAAGCCTGCAAGCTTGACTCACTTGTGGCTTTTGATAGCAATCACAGTTGGTTGGGTACAGTGGTACTGCTTGCCGTGACACAGGCATGGACATACCACGCTGCAGGAGCTATTATTGAATCTGAATCTAGGTAGAGTGAACACATGTTGAAACCAGTACTTGCAACTTGATCAGGTTATATTTTGTGTATTTCAAGCATGTATATTACTTGTCTGGAGAAGCCCAAGACCAGTGGAATTGTAACACTGGGAACTCTCAAATACCCCACCTTTGCCAAGAACTCCATGCCCTCTGGACCACCTCACGTAATCTCCTTGTCCCCCAAAGATGTGGCTGACCTAGCGCTATGTAATAATGCCTCAGGAATCAAGGCCTTGAACTCAACAACACATGTTTCAGGATATCTCTCGAAGGCGCATAAAACACAACACAACAATGCCAATACATCAAATCGTGCAGTGCTATATCTGGTATATTGGTAATCTTCCGTCGGCAAGATAACACTGTTCCGATCTTAGCCCGAAAACTTCGGACGATCTCTATTAGGGCTGGTGTAACTAATCTGAGAGGTTAGACTTCCGGTGGACTGACTTTGATGTTGTAGAGCTACACCCCAAGCAATCATGCACCTCGCATAACCACAGTCCCTTCCAGTCTTACACCCGCCGTCAACTTTGGTTTGCTGGTCAGACCACATACCTACCTAGTTAAACACTCCTTCCTATTCACCAAAACCTGCCTACTGAAATCTTCTGTGAAGCACTTATTACCATTCTTTGACACATAATCCAGCCTCGAGTTTCCCAGGGAATTACCTACCTTGATTTCTTTTACCGAAATACACAATGTAGACCATCACCTCTTTTTTCATGGCAATGACTAAGGTATTGTTCTCGCCACTGCTGCATCCATAACCGACATTGACGCCAATGATGTGTCGCTGAAGAAGCGCGGTGGTCCTGTTCCAGACGATGATAATCGCCATTCGGAAACATCCAAGACAAATCCTCCCATCGGTGATACAATGAGCGATACCTCCGACTTGTAGTAGGGCGGCTCAGAGCCCGATTCCGAGTTTAAGGCCGACGGTTGAGGCCAGACTCCGGGACAAGGAGAGGGTGTGCGCGATGGACACGGATAAGGATACGCACAGGGTTAACTGCAAGGAACGCCTGGGGTGCGTGTGCAGCAGTCACAATAACAACAAAACTAACAGAGTGGTGGGGGGTTTGTAGACACGTTCAACCAGTGTTTTGGCAAACACTGCCGTGAGATCTTTGAGGAGCGTGATGCACAACTGGTCTGAAGGAATTTCGAGGCGTAATGCCGAAGATTATCGTTCATCTAGAAAGGCTTGGGTTGTGTGGCGGTCACACGGGCTGTGTAAACAGCAGCCAGGGCTAAATAATGAAGTTGATTTTGTTGCTTGTGGTCAAGAGTCTTCACTGGTTCAACGGTCAAAGCTTGTGTGCTTATTGCTATAATATGATGCTTTCCCATATGACCACAGTCATCATAACTCAGATTCCTAACACTCAGTCTTGAACCCCTGACTCAGCCCTCTGAACCCCTGAGAAGTGGATCTGGGAACTAAACAACCAGAAATTAACAGCCTCCTGGAAATAGACTCAAATCGGAGAATAATACACCAATTACCCCAATGCGAAGACACTTTGCGGGGGAAAATACGGGGGACTTTGAGTCCCAGTCAATCATTTCCGCGTGGCTTTGGTCAATATTGATGTCCTACAAATATACATATTGCCAGACACATAGCTCTTCTGTGATTCGTGCGCATCTCCGATGATCTTCAAAAGATCTCCAACACATCGTAGGCCGATCGTTGAAAGAGTCATAGAAAAATGCCAAGCACTTATTTCATTCCCTCCGCGATGTTTGGTGTTGATGGAAGAAAGTTTGATGTCGTGGACTGCGAGCGGTTAAATAGATGTTTTCCGGCTGATCCAGTCTTAATTCCCAGGGGCTTGGATATTTAAACAAACAGGTAGACTCTGTCGCTAATGATTGGTGCGCATCTGATTTGTCCGGCCACTTACCAGCTCATACCAGCTCAGGTCTTTTTCCAAAACTCAACTCCACAGGGAGCGAAGGTGAGCGAGCATCAAGCGCGCCTGTCAAAGACAGCTCTGAAGAGAATGAGGAGAACAACCACGCAAGGCAAATGTTGAGAGATTAAACTCGCGTGTTTTGTCCTGACAGCGACTCCCACGGAGGCACGGCAGATGGTTACTGTGAAAACCTCAGCCCCAAGGAACAGGTATAAAGGCTCATCTTGAGGACAGAAAATGTTCATGTCTTAACCCAGCATCATCACTGTATCCGAACGCCTCTTCACTAAAGCCCAAGATGCCTCGTAGATCAAACCTCCTCACAGTTCTGACACTCCTGGTGCTGGGCTTGCTGAGCGCCGTGATGGCCGAAAGGTCCGCCGGTTGTGGCAAGGCCAACACCATCAAAAGCCAGCAATACACCATCACCATCAACGGCAAGCAACGGCAGTACATCATGAAGATCCCAGACCGCTACGACAACAACTACGCCCACAAGCTTATCTTCACCTGGCATCAGCTCGGTGGCAGCGCCCAAAAGATTGTCAACGGCGAGAATATCAACCAGGGCGGCGCTCTCCCTTACTATGGTCTCAACGCTCTCGCCAACAATACCGCCATCTTTGTCGTCCCCAACGGTCTCAATTCTGGCTGGGCCAACCAGGGCGGAGAAGACGTCACCTTCTTCGATGAGCTCGTCAAGAGAATCGAGGCCGACCTCTGCGTCGAGACCACCCTCCGCTTCTCAACTGGGTTCAGCTACGGTGGCGCCATGTCCTTCGCTGTGGCGTGTGCTAGACCTACCATGGTCCGTGCTATTGCTGTTATCTCAGGTAGCCAGTTGAGTGGTTGCAATGGAGGGAACTCTCCTGTTGCTTTCTACGGTCAGCATGGTACCTCGGATTCCGTGCTTAATGTCTCGGGAGGAAGGCAGTTGAGGGACAGGTTCGTGAAAAATAATGGCTGCACACCCGTGTCGCCTGAGCCTCAGCCTAATGGACAGAACTCGGTCAAGACGGTCTACAAGGGTTGCAGGGAGGGATATCCTGTTACTTGGGTCATTCATCGGGGTGATCACAACCCTAGTCAGACGGATGCCGGGTCTTCGACGCCGTTTGCACCAAGGAACACGTGGGAGTTTTTTTCTCAGTTTTCTTGAGCGGGAAACTGGTGACAAAATGGGGGGGGGGGGGTCGCTGGACGGTGGGAAGGCAATGACTCTGGTTGGGGAAACGGCCAGATCAGAGGCTGTACATAGGGTAGCAATAGCATCGTACATATTGGCGGCGATCATTCCCATTCTATGCTCATATCGAGCGCAGTGACATTGATCATCATACCCTCAGTCAACCACAGGCAGAAACCTGAGAACCACCAATTCTTTCAAGACTTGCTGGATCGACAATACCACAAACTTCCAAGAATATCACATCCTCAATTTACAGTAGCAGGAAGTGATGGACAACTTCAAAAAGCTTGCGCGGCAAACGGGCTAGAATTGCATTACCAGTTCGGCACCCGGCTCACAGCACTATGTCAACGACCAATCCCCAACCGTTATCCAGGTCACAAACAGGAGAAGCGGATATGCCGAGACCTGATGATGGGCCGGGGTGGTATGGGCCATACTGCTCGTAAATTGAGATACGGCAGCCGATCGAGTCCCGTCCATACAGAAAGCTTGATTCCCCAGCTCGATAGCCACACCACCGGTTAAGAACTCTGGCAATGTGAGGAATTGACCCGATTCGAGGAAGACCAGTCGGTCTCTCTCTTGCTTCATCGCTACTCGCTCTTTAAACAAGCCATTGCAATCGTCTTGATACTAGACACTCAGATATGCAAATGCCGGTTGACTGTAGCTAGTAGAGGGCACCAGCGTATAAAAACTGGAGGTTGTGAACCAGAAAAAGCGCTTGCGAGTTTGGGCTGCTCTGCAAACTTCCTTCTCGCTTTGTAAGTTCAAGATGAAGTCCCTCGCTGCCACCCTCGTGGCCTTGATCGCGCCCGTCCAGGCCGGTCTCCGCTTCCCATGCTCGACTCTCACCATCCAGCGTCTCGACCCCGTTGTTGAGCCTGGCAACATTCCCTCAGCCCACGTCCACCATATCGTCGGTGGCAACGCCTTCAACGCCACTATGGAGGGCGACGTCGGAGAGAGAGCGACCTGCACCACCTGCCAGATGTCTGAGGACTTTTCCAACTACTGGACCGCACACCTCTACTTCAAGCACCCGACAAACGGTTCCTACCACCGCGTGCCGGTGTTGCCTGTTCAGCCCCTGCTTGGTGGCTCGCAGGGTGCCCAGGGTGGACTGACTGTTTACTACACTCAGTTTGACCTTACTAGGGATAACCTCGGGAAGCAAAAGATTACTTCCTTCCCCCCTGTGAGATTCCTTGCTCAAAATCATATCGACCAGACTCGGTACTAACAGCGTCCTCTTCTCCCAAGGGCTTCCGCATGACAGTCGGCACCCCCGTCGAAGCCGGCAAACCCCGCGTCGGCCTCCGCTACCAGTGCCTCCAAGGCCAAAACCGCGGCCGTGAGCTCGACGACTTCCCCACAGCCCCATGTTCGGCGGGTATCTTTACTACTCACCACTTCCCCGCGTAAGACTCCTCCCAATACCCCCTCCCCTTCATCCCAGATACTGACACATAGGCCAAAAGCTGCTGGGACGGCAAAAACCTTGACTCTCCCGACCACCAGTCCCACATGTACAACACCGTCACCCGTGATGGCTTCCTCAACGCTGGCCCCTGTCCTTCATCACACCCGATCCGCGTGCCCCAAGTCGCATTCGAGACCGTCTGGGACACTACCAAGTTCAACAGCATGTGGCCCTCTGGCGGCAAGAACCCGTTTGTGTGGAGCTTTGAGGGGACCGGGGGCGGGACGCACGCTGATTACATGTTTGGGTGGAAGGGGGATTCCCTGCAGAGGGCGATGGACAAGAGCGAGTGTTTTTATGACGGGTGTGGGAGTAGTACGTTTCCATTTAAATCTCTTTCTCTTTTTGTTTTTGAGTTTTTTTTTTGGGGGGGGGGGCTCCAGATTTTGCTAACGAATTTCCGTTTGGTTGATTAGTCCAAAAGCAGCAGATGGCTGTGGCGAATCGGTGTGCGATCAAGGAGACGGTTGTGGAGAAGACGGATGGGTGTCAGTATTTTTCTCGGGATTGCAATGATTCGAGGTGAGATGCTAACGTGTTTGGCAGGGATGATGAAGCTTCCTGGTCGCTAAGGAGGATGTAGGTTGTGTTCGAGGATGCGCAACAGATTGTGTGGTTTTCTTTTGTGCCGATTCGATGCCGTGGTTGTTTCATGGCTCAATGTTGTTATCTGAAAGAAGGCTAGGGACGGGTTACCACGTTGCTAGTTGCTAGACTATACTAAGACTGTCGTTTAGCAGCCAAGATAGTTCATCTTTCAGGTTTCCTGGTTTAAACTTCTGATGCAAGTCGACTGTACGATGCAATGTTTTCGGCATGTTGGTAAAGGATTGTATTTACGGTCGTCAATTTCACATTTATCTGCATTCAAACGAAACATCATGAGGTGCCACTTTAGCCCCTGAACCCGGAACCCCTGAACCCGGAATCCCTGAGTGCTCATCGTCAGTGTCAAGACCGTCATTAATCTAGCAAGTCTCGACCGCCGGTCCAGGGGGCGTGTAGCTCGTGGGCACGGGGTAGTAGATGTTGATCATGATGCCGGCTATTGTTTGTCGCACATCGTTAGCAAACGCTCTTTCCTCTTCCTCTTCTTCTTCTTGAAAGATGTTACTGCAGAACTTACGATCAGTAGCGGTATAAGCACCGGGGAATGACACCTGATTCCTGGGGCTGTAGGTTC
Organism: Triangularia setosa; assembly: GCA_033296915.1. NCBI lineage: Eukaryota > Fungi > Ascomycota > Sordariomycetes > Sordariales > Podosporaceae > Triangularia > Triangularia setosa. The sequence goes on along the minus strand of MU866155.1, from coordinate 28,909 downwards.
CAGAGCCACCAGTAACGGTAATTTGCTTTTCCCCCCCCCTTCACATCAGCCCTCATTCCGTTTTGGCCCCTCACCACTAATAACAAAGGTAGGTAAACTTACCGCACAACTAATATAAAACTGCGCGCCCCCCGCACTCCCCGCCGAGTGCAGCGCGATGTGCTCTGCCCTCAGCAGGTAATCCCCATTCTGCAGGCACCTCGGGATCGGCACGTTGATCGACCTCGCCCCATTACTCGGCCAGGTCATGCTCCCCCCCAAGTTCGGCCTGTCCTGATAAATCTTGCTCCAGGCCCGACCGCTCCCGTCCCAGGTTGCGGCGGTTTGGCCTGTGGGGACCTTGGCGATATAGACGGCCATGGGACCCGGGTGGGAAATGGAGGCTTTGGCATTGAACGCCAGGGTGGAGCCGGCCGCGACGGTGTATGTGCCCGGGGCGCCGGAGCCGGGGTTGCGCTGGTAGCAGCGGATGTCGGGAGAGTTTACGTTTGTGACGGGGCCGTTAGACTGGAAGTTGGCGGTTTGGCGGACGTACTGCCAGTCGGGGGTATTGGCGATGCTGGGGAAAGTGTCTGGCAGGGCTTGTTAGTTGGGTGAGGATATGAGAAGAAGCGCAGGTGGGTTCATACAGTGTGCCTCGGCAGCTGCTGCTGCGAGGACGGCGAGGGTGGCGCTGAGCTTCATTTTTGGAGAGGGGCTCACAGAATTCGAGGGTTTTGGCTCAGGAAGAATTACATGCAAACGGGCACTCAAAATCTCGAAGGAAAAAGGATGTGCCCTCCGAACCTTTTAAGACGCAGAAAATCCAAGTTCATGTTTCATCTCTTTATTAAAATCACTGTCAACATTCTCCTCAGATACCACGCCTAACAGTCTGAATCGGGTCTCCTCCCGTGGTCATCGTCATCGCCAAGGACGGAGCGCTGCCGAGCGGGTAAACAGAGAGCGACGGATAAAAGCCGTCCCCAGATCACGATAGCCAGTTGGGATATTGCTCCCATAGTGCAAGTGCTATGTGTTGATATGCCAGGTATAGATGCCAAGCCAGTTCAAAGCAGGTATTTGGCAGCCGCCTGATGTGGGGTACATATCTAGACACAATGTTGCCCTGGGTATGGGGAAAAGGGGGGGCGGCCTCGGCACTTGTCAAACCAATTCACTCTGAGACATTGCAGCGGGTTTCCCCAAAAGGGGAATATGGGACTGGTCTTGACCAAGTGTCACACGTCAACCACCCTGGCATGGAGCACAACCAATAACACAGTGAACTGAGAGCTCTGAGCCAGTTGTTGGAAAGTGAAACGAGCGACGGGTTGCCGGTGGCAGCAGTAGAGGCATTATTGACTCGTGTATAATCAGAGGGAAGCGCCGGGTTTGAAAGATGCCTAAGGTTATCACAAGCACGGACCACTTTGAGAGAGATATACATGAGCAGAAGAGCAGAGCAGTGGGACGAAAAGATTCCTCATCAAGGATCTTAAGGCCACTGAAGATTATTAAAACGAATTGAACCTATGTTGTTCCAAGCCCTGAACTCCAGCTCTTGTCACACCAACGCAGTGCCTCGGATAAGGCAGATCACAAAGATTGTTCGGGGGCCGGAAAAAGTAAAACCATGTGCTGGTTTCTCAAGGACAATTTTGACCAGCTGGAGGAAGAATGATTTTTTCCTATGCTTAAAGAAAGACGGAGGTTCAAATACTTCGGGTATCTACCTTGTTAACTGGGGAAATTGCCTATCCTAGGGGTAGCAGAAATCTACTCATCTATTGCCTGTGATCCACCCGATCAAGCCTCGGAAAGAATGTGTAGAACACGCTATGTTAATTATATGTAGCAAGATGTTTGAGTCTGGATGGCCACGCTTCCGTTCTCGCCAATAGGAAGAGGTAATTACACGGCACACAGCATCGCGATGAGCCATGATGCAGACAAGAGGTCCGGCCCGGAACACGGTCATTGCACATCGAGGCCTTTTGGTGACACCGCCGAGGGCATATTTGCCTTCGGCACGATTGGCCCCGACAAAATGTACTGGGCTAATAGAGTAGCCCCCGGGGTGCCCAGCGCCGATCCAACCAGCACGAGACACTCCCCCCTCCTGGCGACCTAGTTTGGCAACCACACAGATCATTGCACCGAGCACAGCTGTTGCCTCTGCAAAGAGACGCTGATTTTCTGCGACCACTACCAAAGAAACGGATCGTGTTCCGACAATCCGGCACTGCTGGATCATACAATATGACCCGACCATCAAGTTACACAGAACATGCCGATTGTGCACAGACAGAGCATAAAAAGATTAATAGAGCAAGAGTATCACTTGTTGGGACACCTCGCCTCAACCGGCCGCAGCATCTAATACTGAATCAATGGAGAGCGGTGGTTCCACTTGTCTGCGACGGAGCAACCTAAGAACTTTGAGGCGCATTCAGTAGGTCCCGGGGAGCTCTAACTACTGGAGTTCTTATAAAGGTGGGATATTGCAGCTTAGAAAACTGATCACGGCACCGCCCTGTCGAAACTGGAACGCATAGACAAGCAAAATAAATAGGGCTGCAAACGTATAAGGTACTGCCAACATGACCCCCAGAGCTGGAGGAGGTGCCGCATATTCAGGTGGTGAGATTCAAGCATGACCTATGGTGTCGCAAGCATCTGCTGTGGGATCTTATTATGATCGAGATGCAGATGAGGGTGTCTTACAAAAACGGGAGAAAGGACAGGGCATTTATAAACAAAAACGTGAAGCTGATGGAAGACATGCTCAAGGCCATTGTGGAGAGTTGGCAGTGCTATCTTTACTGGCTGCGTCTGTCACTGATAAAAATCGGAAAGCTGCCAGCCCGCGGAGAGTCGTTCACCAGCAAGAGCGACTTGTCTGTGATAAGCTACAAAGTGGACAACTGTGCTTTTGGGCGAGGGAAATCATACGACGACCTTGTCCGCAGCCTGGCAATAAAAGAGAAATGGCCGGAGACACAGCGCTGTGGACCGTTGTCACTTATGTCGCGGCGCAGTCTTACCACTACGAAACCACCTATGATTGCTATCAAAAGCTACAAGTGACCCAAGTTGACGACTGGGACCAAATCAGTGGTATATATATGGTAGCTGCTGAAGCCGTCACAACTTACCGGAGAGGCTTCCGCGAAAACGATCAATACTTCTTGTGGAGCACGTGGGTAGCGGAAAGGAGGGCATTTAACCTGCCAGTTGCCAATCTCTGGCCCAGTTTCAGAAAGATACAAGACTTGTGGACAAACATATGTTTCTAGGGCAGATGGGGACTACAGGGCCAATATACAGAAGAAGACTATGATGAAATTTTAACCCTAACTATACTATCAGTCTTTCTGCCCTTTTGAGTCTTGGTGGCTGTTGGGAAAAGGGTACAAAAAGATCGTCGCCTGCAGGATTCGAACCTACGCTCCCGAGGGAACGCCCTTAGCAGGGGCGCGCGTTAACCACTCCGCCAAAGCGACTTCTTGTTAGATAACACGATGCACTCTATGAGGGTCCATATTGTGGGGGTCGCAACTGTGTGCTTGTATTGCTTGTTCTTCTCTGTGTTCCTGCTCTCTTTTATAGACCTTCTGCAGGATTCATTCTGCCACATGGCCACCGCCACCAGACCATGGCCGCGGCCGACAGACCATGGCCACCGCCAACTGAAGGATGAACTCCTTGCTAGAAAAATCCCTTTCTTTCTGACACTTCTGATGTTATACCGAAAAGAACAAGCAATACAATTGCATACTTGCAACCCCCATCATATTCACCTTTACACAATGCGTCGTACTTCTGACAGTTATAGATTTCAGCTGCAGCTTGAAAGCTTAGTTTTTTACTATTGAAGGGCCTGGAGAGCCAAATATGATTATGCTTCAGTTGGTGGCAATACCATGTTGGGTTGTGGAGGAAATGAGTGTTGAAGATGGAGGTGGTACGACGCATGGAAAGTGTTGCGCTCGCTTATCACACATGTTATAGTATTTTTATGCTGGATCTACCTGACTTGTAGGATGCTGTGTGTCATGGTTATTTGGAACATCTTATAGGAGCTTTGGAGAGCAGATAATGAAAACTTGTATTCATTTTATCTATGGCTTAGTCGTTTAGCTTAGTGGCTTCGATGTATCAGCTGGAGAGACTGGGCTGGGTGTTGGCGGTTTGTTTTGTCTCGTCTTTGATGTGTCGAATGGCGAAACCGGGGTGAGTGTTGTTTCAACATCGCCGCTTTTGATCGGTCTATCCAGCTCAAGCTCCGCCATCTCTGAGAGTCGGTGAGATGACCACAGCTCTGGGGTATAGGATATATCCTCCAGTTCCCAGGCTTCGTTTTGGTTGGAAGCCGACAGCTCGGGTTTATGTCTTTCTGCGTCTACTTCGTGGAGGTCGGCTTTCTTGCACAGCTCCAGGTTACTGTACGGACTGTCGCCATTTTTATCGTCGCTTTGTAACTGTCGTTGTAACCTTTTCTTTTGGTGCTGTCGTCATAGGAGGAAGTAGAAGAAGCATCAGCTCGGTGATGGTGCTCGCGACAATGACCCAACCGTCGCTACCGCGCTCAGGCCGAGGATGAGTCCTGGGTCTCCGCTGACTGAACCCTGGAACACCGCCTCATCCTTTGTCCGCAGTCTGTCGACGAATACGTCGACAGAAGTTGGATATACAAACTCGGTGTAGACATACTCCTTGTTGTCGTCCGCATCTGAAGGATACGAAGACGTCACAAAGGTCTTTGGGAGTTTTTGGGCGAGAATACAGCCGCTGTTGAAGCATGCGTAGTATCCAGGACAGTAGCCACCTAAGGTACTCAAAATAACAGTGATGACTGTGTTAACCACTGGTTCTGTGGACTTCTTTGATTTATCATGAATCAACATGATGGTGGTAGAGAATAAAACGGTAATGTCTAGAACTTGCCTCCAGCATTCTCGTGGCACGCACCATATCTGTCAACCCCTGGGCACCGTCTGACAGCTTCTAGCAGCGGTATCGGCCTCAGAATTTGGTAAACACATCGATCGCCGCCGCCACATGTGTACTCTATCGGGCAACACCCGGGGAACTCGCCTCCGTACTCGAAATAGCCCGGCAGGTGGCTTCATTAGGCGCGGGAGTGGTAGATGAGATCTGAGAGGAAGCTTGTAAATGTTTGAGTAGTGGCGGTACTGAGGAAGTCCGTGAGGGCCGTATTGCTCGTGTCGAAGGGCATTTGTTGCTTGGAGATTCCATAATGTTGTAACAGTGCCTGTAGACATTTTAGGTGCCAAAAGAACTTGAGTGTCTGGATAAATTAAAGCCACCAACAGAACGGTCCCCAGCCTACCATTTGTAACCCCATACCTCGTCCCACCCTCTTATCCCAGACATGACCGATCACCAGGCAGAATAGTGAGAAAATACTCTCTGTGTGCCAAGTCTTGTTGGTTTTAAACGCAAGTTTTGTGTTACCGAATATGTGTCCCTATAGCGAAAACTGCAACCTTCACCTCGGCGATTAGTTCGCTTCAGCCATGTTGTGACTACTCTGTGCTATTAGGTTGGTACTTGTGTAACCATCTGCCAAATTGGCTGGGGGCTGTGCTATTAATGCCATCTTTGCCAGCTTTATGGGAGCTTGGAAGTCCATGTCTCAATATTCTCATCTCCATAGCCAGGAGTGTTGTTGCTGAGTTATGTCATGAAAACCTGTCAAGACATGAAAGACCTATCCTTTACCCTGTCTTGATGCAAAAGGGTTGTAGAAAACTTACATGGGATCTTTTGGAATGAGGCTCGACAGGTCGGTCCGTGACGCGCGCTGCCGATTTGGAATGAATATGAGCGTCAACGAGTCATAGAAAACTTTATTTAAACCTCTATGCAATTCGAAAAGTGCTGATGGTCGCTTTATCTTGTAGTCTTTGGTTGTAGAGGGTGGTCCATCCGGTGAGCTCTCACGGTTGAATATCGGGTGATGGTATGGTGGCGGCCGTTGTATGCACGTCTATCTCGATCTCCGATACCCTACGAGACGGGGACCGTCCTGGAATGTATGGTGTGTCCTCCAGCTCCCACGCTTTGTTCTTCTGGACATTCGAAGACATTTCCACCTCATGTCTTTCTGTGTCTGCTTCGTGTATGTCGGACTTTTCAGGCAGCTCTAGTATGGTGTGGTCTCTCTCTTTGCTATCACCGTCGTGTTGGCCTTTGGCCCTTTTTTGTCGTTGTCGTCATATGAAAAAGAAGAGCCCCATGATAAGCAGCAAGCCAACAACGAGGCAGGCAGCAACAATCCCCACGATAGCCCCGTCACTCAAGCCCCGGTACCACTTGGGCTTCTGGTGGAATATCGGAAGCTCCGGACATAGCAGTGGTAGTAGGACTTGTCCGTAGACGGCTCAGAAACACGTCGACAGAAGTGGAATAAAGCAAGCCAACCCACCCGAGTGAGGCGACCTCACATTTCTTTTCGAGCTGTAATTCCTTAGTCACTGTTCAGGTCGAAACGCTCTTTTGGAGCTTCTGGGCCAGCATACAGCCTCCTGGACACGAAGTTAGCACCAAACTCTATCCAGCGTCAATTTCTCGAATCCTTGTTCCCATCGTGTCATGTTGCACATGAGTCGCAAATGGGGCCCGCTTTAAGAAGCTTACCTCCAACCAACAACAAGATGCCTCAATGTAAACACTCAGGATACCGTGAATACAAGCTGTGATTGCATACTGCGGAACTATCTACAAGCTATCTAGTTCCTCCGTGTATATAGACCTACTGCCAAGACCTGGATCATTCTGTTTCTTCGTGGATCATGACTGACTCCCGAGGATCATTCATGATCTCCTCATGCCCTGGGTGATCCACTTCCTATTGGTCTATTTTCCTCTTCTCTGATTGGTCACTGCGTCTCTACTTCCCAATTGGTTGTTCTTTTCGGGTGTCCACATCATATTCGTAACATATATCTCTTGTATGACAATTGTTGTCACGAAGAGCAAGTGAAATGAAAAGGACAAGGCCACTAATAGCAGATTACTTTATTATCGTTGATTCTAAAGCACAGATGAAAAAAAAGAAAATTGCTTAAGGGCTGAGGAAGAAACAAGTGACTGGTGAAAGCGTGACCCACATGGTGCACACGCAAGTGTGAAACTGTGGTCAACACTGTGTAGTGTGTGACAATTGTGGTATCATCAGTTTTGGCTTAGATAAGGTATGAGATTTTCAAAATGTTTAGTGACCTAAGGCAGCAGTATAGACAAGGGTGACTCACGCCTGTGCATGGATAAGATGTAAAGTTAGTACACACAGTAAAGGGTTAGGGCTGGGTCAGGTCTTTGACAGGGATTGGTCGTGGCCGGCCATCAGTGATGCCAAGAAATAGCTTCTTGGATTGTGACATCTCAAACGACATAAATTTTCAATATTGTCTCAGACTGAATACATCGATCGGATAATGGATATGCTTGAGCTCATTGTGAATCGTCTGTGGAAGACCTACGTTGAGGTTGGTTGGGGCCCTTGTCCAACAAAAACGACGATCAGGGCTTTCACCGTTCCATGTTGGGATTCAGCAACAAAATTCTAGCACATCACGAGGCCAAAGGTTGGTGTCTAGTCTCCTATGCTTTCCCAGGTATTTTTCAAGCAGGTGCCATCCCAAGCTTTTACTGGGCTCTTTGTTGGGCTGTCCGACAGGCTACACAGGGCAGGCTTTGGCGCTGTTCAACTTGTACAGCAACAGGGGAGGACTTGAAAGCGGATGAGCTACATGTTCTACTATCCTTTTCATGATTTGTCATACGTCACGATTCTTTATTCCACTTTTAGCCATGAACCCTTACAGGAACTGTGATTGTGAAAATTTTGCATCTTCACCTGATGGCCTGCCGACTGGTCTGAATTCATCCGGGCTTAGCCCCAGATCATTGGCAGTTTCCAACTCGACGGGACTCGTCAATCGTGGCCCAATTTCCCGGTTTACTCAAGGGATTTGTTGACTGTCATTGGAGCTCCCCGTCGTGTCGGGCTCAAGTCGGGTACATCCGCATGGCGTCAGGGGGAACCTCAAAACCTGCTCCAATTCAAGGTGGGACTGGTCAACATACACGTCAGTCGCCACTGCATCTGGTTGGCCAGAATTGCGTCTCGCAGGGCTATTCTGATGATGATGATGATATTGTTCCCTGCAGGCTTGATTATGGAGCATCTGGCCCATCAATGATACCCTACCACCCAGCGCTGCGGATATTGCGGTTCCTCCCGCGGCTAACTGTGCGGTCAAGGCGGGGATTTTGTTCCTTGGATACCGAAGTACCGGTTTGGGACTTGGTAGCGCATGAGGGGAGACAGGGGGGCGTGTTGTTTAGCAGCAGCCATGATCTAGAGATGGGCTCATGGAAAACAACCAGACGCACTAGTGTCAGGAGACTAGACCAAGGTTGTCAAGAAGATGAAACCATGGGACTTAACATGTGGGATATATATTTCTGGCAGCAGCACGATGGCCGATATGACCGGCCGGGACCACCACATTGTTTTTGTTTTGAGTCAATAATCACCCAGCTTCCACGATTGTGAAGTCGATGTTGGGATTGACGACCCCAGTATTTTCAACACCAAAGACATGGAACGCAGAACCCCAAACCACCCACTGCCGAAAGACGACATGACTCGGCCACGACCGTTGTCGACTTTCTCATCGACGTCTACCGAGGCTGATATTCTCGCGCCAGCAGCTCTTCCCAAGATTGGCCCATTTCCATTTAACACCAACCCCGAGCCTGCTGTTCATCATGAAAATGGGTTCCCCAAAAATGAGGTAATGATGGACTTGCCTCCAGAAGGCGGCATGCAAGCGTGGCTCACAGTTGCTGGATCTTTCTGTATTACAACCGCCGTGTACGGATTAAGCAACTCGGTTGGTGTGATCCAGTCCTACTGGGCGCAATACCATTTGTCTTCCTTTGCTGTTCAGGACATTGCCTGGATCTCAGGGGCCAATATCTTTCTGTGCCTCTTTCTAGGCGTCCAAGTTGGACCATGGTTTGACAAGTTTGGTCCAAGATGGCTGCTAATGACAGGTAGCCTGGTATATCTGTCTGGTCTGGTTGGACTGGGCTTCCTACCTGAAGACAGTGGTGCCAATGTCAGACAAGGCCTTAGGGCTCCCAGAACCATGTACAGCCTATTGATGCTTCTTTGGGGCGTCGTGATGGGCTCGGGAGCGGCTTTGTGTTGCACTGTCGCCCTTTCCGTGCTGGCGCACTGGTTCGAAAAGAAGAGAGGGTTGGCGGCTGGAATCGTGTTTGTCAGCAGCAGTGTGGGTGGTGCTGTGTTTCCTCTGGTGCTGAGAACCACGCTACCAAAGATGGGATGGGCATGGAGCATGAGGATTTTGACCCTCATTGTTGCATCGTTGCTGAGTCTGGGAAACATCTTGATCAAAGGCCGTATCAAGGGGCAACGTGGATCAGGGGCGATCAACTTCAAGTGTTTTCGGGATGCCAGTTTTCTTTGGACGACTGTTGGCTGCTTCAGTGAGTGTCTTGTTGATGCTGATGTGTGGTTCAGTTACTCACATGTGGCCAACAGTGAACCAGTTTATCTTAATCGCCGGTCTGGGAATGGTCCCAACATGGGCGCTAGCGAAGGGGCTCGAGCAGCAATCAACCTTTGTGATCGTCGCGGTCATGAGTGGGTAAGCTTACTCGAAGCTTTTGGGGGCATTTTCAGGAGTATCAGCTTACATCAGTGCAGAGGTTCAGGGTTTGGGCGGTTGGCCGCGGGAGCTATCTCGGACAAAATTGGGCGCTTCAACACCATGATGCTGACCACTGTGTTCTCCATTGTCACCACCTTTGCGGTCTGGATGTTGGTGGAGGTACACCGAATGTGGCTGCTCTACCTGTTCGCAACCCTCTTCGGCTTCGGCACTGGAAGCGTCATCAGCATCGGGCCGGTCTGTGTCGGGCAGTAGGTGCCTATCTTCAAGGTATTGGTATTAAGCTGACGTCCTAGGCTCACGGTCCCAAGCAAATTCGGGCAGTATTACGGAACGAGCTACAGCGTAGTCAGCTTTTCGTAAGTCAAGAAGCTAGACCGGAGGTCTCAATTGGGAATAAGTGTACTGACTGAAGTGAAAGGTCATTGCTCTGCATTCCTCTGAGCGCCTCGATCCTCGGGAATCTGGGCACGCAGGGTTTCATTTTGGTTTTTGGCGCAGTGCTGCTTTCGGCGCTAGCAGCGTTTTCGATGGCGAGGTTCAGAATTCAAGGGTATGTGTGGCGCTGGAAAGACGTGGTATGATTCTTCTTTGTTGTTGTGGTAAAAGTCCGGGAAGGGATGTAGACGAAGAAATAGAAAGGGAACAAAGATAAGACGGCTTGGCATGGAAATCATGAGGTGGAATCTTCTCCAAATGTCACTAGAGCTGCCTTCTCTTTTTGTGTGCCTCCCTGCTGCGACTGCCTTTTTGCTGCCCAGACTCAATCTACAGCTGAAATCTCAACACGCTGCTAACCTCCATCTCTTACCATCTCCACCCATCCCCCCCCTCAACCCCAATAGCCACCTGCTTAATCATCGTATAAGTAACAAAAAGGAATGGAAGTAGTAAATATTTTCCATTGACTGATCATGATTCGATCACTCAATCCGTGCAGACTTCAAGGTTCAGATCAAGTCCCGAGAGAAATATCATCCTGAGACCTGCATATGACACTCGAGACATCATGCATTTGACAAAGGCTCTGGATCAGTGTCAATGTCCTCGGATAATACCTGCCTTGGCACTCTCTCATCGGCTACATTCCTAGGCAAACAGCAACACATATCTTGCGAGATGGCATCACTAGCTCCCGGCCTCTATGAGGACTCTGGTGTTGCTGTTACGGGAATAGCTGAGCTAACAAACACTTGCTGTGTGTCACATATCTCACTAGGTAAGTTAGCGAGCTAGATATCACCAACAACGTCACGCGGGTTATCGGGTGCATCTCCATATCATGCTCCACCGCGGCCGCTTGTATAAACACAAGCAGCTTATATTGGAAGGATAGAGATAAACTTAATGGGGAGCCGACGATGGACCTGTTGTATTTATCCTAAACCGCTAACCAATGCGACATGGTGCTGTGGGCCATCCCGGGGGGCTCCTCCATTCGGAAGGTCGATGCTCGGTAGTTCTATGCACGATGCCGTTAGTTCCCCTAACTGCCACTCTCCGAGGTTCAACAGGGAAAGTCTTGGCCGACTTTCCCAAGCTTGGATTGCCCCCTTGCTACCCCCGCGCCTCCCATGCGACCACATGCGACTCGAGACAATGACGAATCGACGGCGGCCTTCCTACTTGGGTAGGTGAGACACTCAGCATGTTATCTTGACCTGAGAAATTTCCACGTTCTCGAACGATCAACACCTGCACCAGGGCGATCTCGATGTTCTCAAAAATGATAAATATCTGGAAGAGTCCCCCTTCATCCTGGTGGTGCCCAGACTTTCTGGCCCCGTCTGGATTGCTAGGCGTTCAACCCTTCCGGATTTAACATGAAACAATTCGCACCCGCTGCCGCCGCTGTGGCGTTCCAGATAACGGCGTGTCTCGCTGAGGAGCTGCTACCCGTCCAGATTCGGGCGCCAACCGTGGCACACTTTTCGGAGATCGTGGCCAACAACACGCTCGACTTTGGCTGCAGGCCCATCACTCATCCCACTAGCGACGGCAAGTTCGAACTCCAGGCTCTCCTAACCAGAGACCAGATCAGCTGGCTCCACGGGGAGTACAGCAGAGATGAGTCCGTCACCATCCAGGAGACAGTTCTCGACAAGCGTCAAACCTCGGGAAAGGCCCCCATCGGCACCGGTGATAGGTTCGGCGGCGGCTCCGTGGCGCCCTCTGGCCTGGGAACCAAGGACAGTGGCACTACCATCTCCAGCATCCTCAACGTCAACGAGATCAACTCCGCCATCACCGGTCTCGCCAACGCCTACCCGGGCGCCTTCTTCAAGTACAGCCTCCCCTACACCACCTTCCAAGGCCGCACCTCCGTGGCTGCCTACACCGGTGCCGGTGCTGACACCTCCAAATACCGCCTCTACCTCAGCGCGGGCATGCACGCCCGTGAGCGCGGCGGCCCAGACAACCTGATCTACTGGGTGTCGGACCTCCTCGCCGCCAACAAATCCGGCTCCGGGCTCACCTACGGCAGTAAGTCGTACACCAACGCCCAAGTCAAGTCGGTCCTTAACGCCGGCATCGTCCTTTTCCCGCTCGTCAACCCCGACGGCGTGGTCTACGACCAATCCTCCGGCTCCCTCTGGCGCAAGAACCGCAACACGCGCTCCGGCACCTCGGGCTCCTCCATCGGCGTCGATCTCAACCGCAATTTCAACTTTTTGTGGAATTTCCGCAAGTTCTTCTCCTCTTCCGTCTCTCCTGCCTCCACCTCCCCCAGCTCCGAGGCCTTTTACGGCACGGCCGCCGAGTCAGAGCAAGAGACCAAGAACCACGTTTCCGTTTATGACAAGTTCCCGGGCATCCGTTGGTTCATGGACATCCACTCCGCCGCCGGCACGATCCTCTACTCGTGGGGCGACGACGTCAACCAGTCCACCGATCCAAAAATGAACTTCCTCAACGCGACGTACGATGGCAAGAGGGGTGTCACTTCTGACACGGCCTACAAGGAGTACATCCCCTCTGCCGACGCGGCTGCCATCAAGAGGGCAGCCGATGCGACGGTGGCGGGCATGAGAGCGGTGGGATCGAGGAGCTATGTCAGCCAGCAGGCCGTCGGGCTGTACCCTACTTCGGGAGCCAGCGATGACTACGCGTTTAGCAGGTTCTGGGCTAAGCCGGGTGTGAACAAGGTGTACGGGTTCACAATGGAATTTGGGTACTCGACGAATTTTTATCCGACCACTACGGAGTTTAACAGAAACATTCTGGATACGAATGCTGGGTTCATGGAGTGGGCTTTGACGGCTGTTGCTGTTGGGTTGCAATAAGGGGTTGGTTTTGAGGGCTGGGTTCAATGTATATAAGTTGAGATGGTGTTTATGTATCTTGTGCATTAGATGAATGAAGCATGTCAACCAACTTTCTTTGTCTGTTATGAAGTGCTTAGTTGCTGTGTTTGTGATAGGTGCGGCGCTTAAAGAGATGAAAGTGATCATAGTCTTAGGTTTATAAAACCCAGGTAGATGTAGACTAAATCGGTTGGCTACCACCACTGCTTTGTAGGGACCATCTGAACTCAGCTGAGACTTGATTAGTTTGAAGGTAACTTCTAAACTCTAAACCTGTTTACTATCCCCTCCAACCTGTTACCTTTATAACGACATCTCGCGATGATCAGATCACTTCCCGGTATCCAAACCCCATCCCCGCAAAACTCCAGAAGACCGGACAGTAGAACCGAAACCCCCGATCTCAAAGACAAACAAAACTATCACTCCTCCCTTAGCGATAGTGCCTCCTCTCCCTCTCAACCTCGACCGGCCGATGCCACCCCTTCCAGTAATACCCACACCTCTCGTCCGGACACCCCGGATACCGCCGAAAGTTATCCGTGTATCTTCTCTTCGTGATTGTCTTCTCGTTTTCGCGTCCGGGGATGAAGTTGCAGTGTTGATGATGACCTAGTAATTTGTTCCATCACCTCAACATCAGCCTCTCCTCATTCTGACATCATCCTTCTCCCCCCCCCCCTCTTGCCATCACCAACCAGAGAACCACAATAGCCTTACATTTGACAATCTTGATCTTGATAAAATGCCCGCAGGGTTCAAAGTGCAGCCTGACTTGTCTGCACATTTTCTCTTCTTGGCGACATTCGAATTGCTTACGTCTGGTGACAGCTTGAATATTGATAGTTGATGGTGTTTACTCGTAATACCTAAGAGGTGAAAATGCCTCTCTCTTCTCATCGCAAAGTGGAGAGAGGTACTGCAGCAAATAGAAATCCGAAACTTCTTGTCTCTCAAAATTCCATGGTTTATTATTATCAAAAGCGGGTGTTCGGGAATAGGCAAGTGTGGATCCCCCACCTCATGACACACTACACAACGACCCCCCCCCCTTCCTCTCAAGCATCAGTCCCATCCTACACACTAACACAAAACTCATGATGGATGCTCTCCAGAAAATTGAGGTTACGTTCCACTTAGCACTATATAAAAAAAATGGTGATGGAGTATAAAAAAGCAGGCTCAGTTCTTCTATTTATTTTTGTTTCCGCTTATTACTAATTTCATTTTACCATAAAATAACCACATCAACAACAGCGCTAAAGCAACATTAATTCCATTGCTATTGCCATGAGAAAACTCCAAGACTATTTGAAAATCTTTCAGCCACCGAGGTCTTTTCTTTATACAACATTAAACACAACCTCCTCCTTTACCCCCATCTAGTCATCATCCTCGTATCCACCCCCGGCAGGCGTTTCCGCCGGGTAGGGAGCCGGAGTCGGTGCGCCATAGTATCCGGAGCCGGTTGCCGCAGGAGTGGGCGCACTGGCAGCAGGTGTTGGCGCTGTGTCGGCACCCCATCCGCCTTGCCATCCGCCGGGAGTGGGGGCGCTGACGGGCGCCGGGGTCGGTGCGGTGTAGGCACCGGGAGTCGGGGCATTGAATGCTCCGGGGGTGGGTGCGCTGAGACCAGCACCGGGAGTGGGCGCGTCGAAGGCGTGGCCGCTGGCTCCAGGAGTGTAACCCCAATCGGCACCGCCGCTGGCAGCAGGGGTTGGTGCGGAAAGACCACCGCCATAAGCCGGAGTCTTGGAGCCCCAAGTATCGCCCCCGCCGCTGCCGCTGTAGGCAGGTGTCTTGGATCCATGACCAAAGCCATCGTGAGCTGGTGTCTTGGAGCCTGAGTTCCAGGCAGGGGTACGTCCACCGTTGCCGCTGTAGGAGGTGGCCCCTCCATAGGCAGTCCGGTTGCCGTCGTATGGGTTGGCAGTCCGAGAGCCATCCTGCCAGGCCGGTGTCCGTGCGCCAGAGGCATTGTTGCTCCAGGCAGGTGTACGAGAAGAAGCTAAATTCTGTGTCAATATTTATGTTGGTATGCTCCAAAGCTGAATAACACTTACATGGTGCGGCACCCCAGGCTGGGGTTCGACCGCCAGCGCCAGAAGCCACCGGAGTCCTGCCACCTGACCAGTCTCCTCTTCCAGAACCGCCGCCGTACCCACCACGTCCAGAACCGCTAAGTCCACCACCACGTCCGCCACGGGAGTAGATGTCGATCGGCTTACCCGTGACCTTGTCCTTGAAGGCAAGGTCTGCCTTGGGCACCGTGATGATCTTACTCTTAGTGTGGAGCTCGACACGCGCATGGGTATCTGTGGTATCCTTGACGATACCCAGCAGCCCTTTGTACCCTCCTCTCCGGATGGTGACGGTTTGGTTGATAGCACGGTCCGGTCCGAAGCTTTTTGGCGCTGCCATGCGATTGTTCTCGGCGGGGTTTCGCTTCATGGCCGGGTTCATGGCGCTCAGATCGGGACCACCTTGGTTGTTGATGCGACCCCCCTTGGCTGCGATTGTGTTGACGTTGCCGGCACGCGTGACGAAAACACCCGCATTCTCGTTGGTGGTGTTGGTGTGTAAGAAGACAAAAGATCGGTGAATGTGGAGAATTTTGCCCTGGCGTTGTTGTCCACCATACTCGCGAACAACATCATCCAGGCGAATCTCGGAGCCGCTTCTGTCGGCAGCCACAGCAGTTCTCCTCTTCGGGAGCTTGTTGGTAATCTGAGAAGGCATAACCTGCCTAACCTCTCCATTTTGGTCAAGCACCCCCACTGACTCACGGTCGACCTTGACAATGCAGCCAACGGTGGTAGCGTCAAGCTGAACGAGATCAAGGAGGGAGTACTGACCAAGGGAGCCTTGCCCACCAATATCACTGGCGGCGCGCAGATCCTTGCTAAACACAGTGACCTCGGTATTGGTCTGATCCGTAAGGAGGGTAACGCGATCCTGCGAAATCTTGACTACCATGCCGACCTCGTCACGGAAACGGCTACCGCCAATAACCTTGACATGGTCGCCCAGCTTGAACATCTTGCGGAGGCCCTTGTTCGGCACCTCGATGGTTTGTCCGCTAAGATCTCCTTCCGTGACCCTGAGAGTGACAATGTCACCGCGGACATCAACGGCTTTGCCAACCACTCCACGCTGTTCGCCTTCGTAAACCTCGATGACATCTCCGGGAACATAGGCAACGTTGGAGCTGCTATCCTTCAAGCTGGCAGCAAGAGCCTTGAGATCTAGGTTTTCAGTGCCATCTTCTGAGCCACCAGCAAACCTCGTCACTTCTTCGAGCGTAGGGTTTACATCCTTGACGTCGAGCAATTGAATCTTGATATCCCTGACTTGGAACCCGTTCTCAAACTCATCGCCCATAAAAGTCCAGGAATTCGTCTGTGGGTTGCCTTGGAGATGTCGTGGGTTCTTTTTCCTAGCCTCGGCCTCACTGAAAAGCCGCTGGGGTGGACGGGGCCCGGGGAGACCGGGGCGCTTGCGCTTTCCATCTGCACCAATACCATCATCCCTGACACCGTAATCCAGACGGGGAATGAACCGGACACGAGCTTCCAGTCCATTCTCGGTGACATCGAGCACCTGGGCGAGATCCCCAGCGTGCTTCGCAGGCCTCTTCATCCGCACCCAGGCACCAGGTGTCAGGCTCGGGGTCTTGATGACGCGCAAGAGATCGGGCATATCCTTGATCGGAACCAGGTCCATCTTGGTGCGGGGATAGACGTTGAGGATGCCATCCAGAGAGAGGAGAATGTCGTTTTGGCGACGCGCCTCGATGTAGACGTAGCCCTTCATGACCGAATTGGGACCGGCACGCTCAAAGGCAGCAGTGATGGGTAATTCGTTCTTGGTGCCAAGCCTCTCCTCAACACGACGGATGATGGAGAAGACAACCTCGCGCTCCTTTCCCTCCTTGCACCGCACAGCCCAAATACCGGGATCGTCGACACTGGGGAGAAGCAGGCGCTTGGGTACAACGGCCATATCACTATATCCTCTGGCAGGGGCGCGTTTGCCATAGCGCTCACGCAATATCTCGGCTTGCTTTTCGGCATCGAGGCTGGCCTCCAGCTCACGTCTTCGGTCGAGATCACGATGTCTCCGGTCGTCGTTCATACCGCCGCTGTCGGCGATATCGTCAGGGTGGGCATTGTCGATGAAGTCCTCGATCTCCTCGCCATCTCTGTCGTCGGCTTCGTCTTCGTCTTCATCGTCGACCTCGGCTTCAATATCGAACAGGTTGAGGCCAGCGGGCTTGCGCCTCTTGCGACGGTGACTCTGCGTGATTTAAGTCAGTAATTGAGTCAAGATAGGCGATCCTCTTGTGCGGAGTCCTAGAAGTGATCGCAAGCAAGAAATGCGAGCAGAGAACCAAGGTGTATAGACTCACATGCTGGACGTCATCCTCGTCCTCTTCATCCTCCTCGTCGTCCTCGTCATCATCGTCATCGTCTCGGTGACCACCGCCCTCCTCATCCTCGTCCTCTTCTTCTTCATTCTCGCCGCCCTCGTCATCGGCGGCGATGCGAGGGCGCTTTGTGGCGCGACCAGCGGGGCGCTCATCCTCGTCTTCATCATCGTCGTGGTCCTCGTCGGCTACCGGGCTGCTACTGCGGTGGTCGGTCTTGCGGGACACGCGGGGGCTGCTGTTGTTGTCGGCATCATGTTCCTCATCGGACAGGTCGGCTGGGGCCGGGTTGAAGTTGTCATCTTCTGACTCGGAGTCGCCTCCATAGTGATTGTCGGCCATGGTGCTTGTTCGCAATGGCTCTCTGGCAGTTCGGGTGTTTCTGAGAGGGCAAATCGCCCAGAAACAGGCTGCGCGGTGCGAGCAGCAGGAGACTGACTGCTGGGAAGTTGGATGTTGAAGGAAACGTTTCGTTTGGCCGGTAGACAAAGATGGTTGTCCTCGAGGCGCAACTACTGAATGATGGAGCTCACAGGCTGCGTAGCGCGCCGCGCTAGTGCCGTTTGAGAACCCCAGTTGGGCTCGGCGCCAGCAACAGCTTTTCTCCGTCTATGATGGTCCGTGCGCAACCTTGCTTCTGCAGCATGCCCATCAATCTATCACTGCAAATTATGACCATTACGACTTCTTTAGCTCAACCATGAGTTCTAGATGGCCCTGCCATCTTTCAGACCTTCTACCTTCTTAGACTTCTCATTATCTATCGTAGCTCACAGCTGATGTGACCACGACGAAATAACAGCCCCCTTCGAGAATCCACAGCAGCGATGTTGCAGCTGATATGGCCAGCTCTACAGAACAGCATTTCGACTGTGTCGTTGCATTCTATGCAAAGTTGTGGAGACAAGTTGTATCGGTTGCTGTATAAGTATAATGATAAACATTTTATGTCAAGTACAAGAAAACGATGAAACGCACAGATCATAAAAACACACCCCAGCGCCCATCACCAGCCCCGAAACCCATTTTCTATACTAAAAGCTACAACAAAGCACACCCTGAACGCCAAATGCCAAACGCCAAGATTTCCCTGTTTCCTTCCCATCATCGCCTCAACCATGCAATAAAGTTACACTTGCCTCCAAAACCCCCCCGCCCTCGCCTTCGGCGTCAGCGGCGGCGAAGGCGGGTTCGACCTCATCGCAACAAGAGGGATCTCGCTCTCAGCCGTGACTATCCTCTCCATAATGCCACCACCACCGCCAATCTTGACACAATCAGCCACCGTGAAAGTAGACGGACTACTACTGACCGGCCTCTCTGCTGTAAATCGCAAGTCAGCTTCATCCAGATCGTCCAGCAAAGTCGACATCCGCTTCGGTCTCGGAGCCGGCAACGTCCGCGGAAGGGAGGGCTGCCGTCCGGCTGCCATACGTCGGTATTGCATGGCCAAGGCGGAGACGGACTTGAGGCGGACTTGTTCGGAGCAGAGGTAGACTTCGCGGAGAGGGAGAGGTTGTTGTGGTTGTTGTTGCTGCTGTTGTTGATGTAGACAACAAGTGATGGTGTGGCAGAGCTGGCGGATCTTGTCTTGGAGGAGGGAGAGGTTGGCGGTGAGGGTTTGGCGGGTTTGGTCTGCGATATAAAGGACCGGCAAATGGGGACGTGGTTAGAATAGTGTACCTTTCAAGGAGATTACAGAAAAAAAGAACCACGGACCGTCGCCGGCTGCAAAGTCTGGACCGATGAGAGTGAAAGCGATTTGATATGTCGATTGGATCCGGTAGCTGGACATGTCAAGGGAGGTGCTCACGGCGCATTTGATCGGGCGGGCCCGAGCGGGGGAGCGATGGCTGGTCGTGCGGTGGTAGGTGTTTTGAGCTTGTTGCCTCTGTAGCCAGGTATTGTAAAAGTCCAGGCCGACCTCGAACGCAGAGGCCAGCCGCTCAACGAGGCCGTCGACTCCTGCCAGCTCGTCAGCGGCAGCGGCGGCGCTAGTAGCAGCAACAGTAGTAGCTGCCTGCGCTTCTAACATGATTGCTACCATGTTTACAAGTCTGCGTGAGAGGGGAAAGATAGCCACCAGTTTGGCAGAAACAATACAAGGCTACAGCTCCTTATCTTCCCAAGCCGTTTGTGGGTGCTGCAGAGCTTATCTCGATTGCCCCACCCACGGGAGTGGCGTCAAAGTGAGGAGTGTACCATAGTAGTGGGACTTGAACCTGGTCTTTTGTTCTTTCCAGTCGAGGGAAATATTTGGCCCTTTTCGGACTCGCTTATGGGGTGTCGCAATAACAAGTGTCACCCCACCCTCTTTGCTGTTCATGTTATTCGGCATTATCCGAAAATAACTGTCACTGCGACGTTGAAATTAGCTTATCGTTTTCAGCAGCAGCAAACTGTGAATAAGTTAAGATATATCTATTGTTGAGATATGTCGCCGGCAGGTGTCACAGTCCACCATGAGGTGGGGCGTCAGCTAATCAGGATTAATATGGGAAGAGCCAATCAGGATGAATAAGACATGCCCAGTGCGCTCAGTGGACTGAGCATGGGAGTTCTATGTATACGGAGGAACTAGATGGCTTGTAGATAGTTCCGCAGTATGCAATTTACATGGTGAGTCCTCAAAGACCAGGCACTTACGAGAGACAATTGGCGATCTTTGTTGTATACCTTTTCGCTACACCGAACCATTATTCAGAAGCAGCCTTCAACCCAGTATCCCTCTCAGAGGTTCTGATCGGGGTTCGTCATAGTCCACCTCTGACTCCGAATCAGGGGCATACGTGACGCCTGTGTTCGGCAAATATCTCACAAACGACAAAGATCAAAGTCGGACAATACACCGCGGAAATGGTTTAAGAACTCCCCTTGCCTCCCTGCCGGTACCTCGTCGTCGAGATCCTCCGACGTCCATTATCCGGAAAGACGCCTGGAGGGCGTCGAGGTTGACCTGGCTTTGGAGCGGACAACAGACCCAAGTTGGAAAAAGGCCGCATCTGGCAGTGAAGACGATGCTTATATCATAGGGGCGAGGTTTGGCAGTGGATGAGTTCAGTAGATGTTGGACGTCGTCACGTAGGATCCGACAGGTCAGGAGGAGCGATAAATATGGTAGTTGAGGTGAGTTGGCTGGCTGGTACCCAAATGTCCCAGTCATTGTGGAGCCGGACGCGAAGATCTTCAAAAAAATAGTGAGCGGTGATTGGGGAGCGTTGCGATTGGTGTCTAAATCACGGAAGCTAGGATTTCGTAGCGGAGTTCGGTTGGGAGGGTGGTTAACGATGTTGGGCTCGTCATTTCCGACGAGGTAGGTTGTGAGCGTTGCTTGTGAGTTCAGACAGCGACCTGTTTGGTTTGGAAGGTCTGTTGGAAGAAGGTACTGGCATTAAAACAGTCTTCCGTGAAACTGAGAGCGTGGCATCTGAAAATTTGGTTCCGGGAATAGTTGGTTGGTGGCGGACTTTTACACGAAAGAGGTGGAGAAAGGGCAAGTCGTCCATTTTATACAGATGTGCCCTTGCCAGCGAAACAAAGTCGGGGCCAAAGCGTCTGCGGCAAGCCAGCTCGAGTTGAACAAGCGTCGCCCTGCGTCGTTACATAGCTCGCTTCTTAAGTGAGAGCGAAGGAATGTTCAACGCAGCCAACGGCCGTAAGTGCCCACTTCAAACTAGCCATGACTGAAACGATTTCATATTCAGGTTCACGTGTTGTTGCAACAAAGGTGCGGTCATAAACTGCCTACTGGACGTGAACTTGCACTCAGCTCACAGGGCATTTCATTTACATATAAAGCACAGAATTACGTGAGATCAAAAGCACAGCATCACATGAGATGAAATGTCTGTTTAGGTATCTAATCATCTATATGTAATTGATGCCCATAAGCAAGGCCGAAAACGGCAAAACATTTTCCTTGACCGGAAAGAACATTTTGTGGCTTGAATCTTGGGCACCCGGGTTGATGGATCAGAGACAGACGGTTTGCGGATGGTAAGCAGGTCTCTGGTACCTCAATTCACGTTCTCCCAGTCTGCGGACCAAAAAGGCCGACCCACTCGTCGCATAGCCTTGCTAACAACATCAACAGTGCGGTGAACTCCTCCTAAGAGTCAGTATTTCAAGGTGAGAAATAACGGTTGATGTTCTAAAAACATTAAAACTCTATAATGGATTCCACAAAAAGAATGCATTGTGCCGTCAACAGTCACTGCCACTTCCTCAAACCGAACCCACCCCTCCGGCTCAAAACCTTGATATCCGGCTCCTGACTCAGCCACCCCTTTTCAACAATCTCGTTTGCCCATTTAAGCCCCCCGTCTATCATGCCTTCTTTTTCGCGGTTTTCTGGGTGGTATTTGCGGGCTGTTGCAAGATCATTAAATCTGAATCTCGTGTTAACATGCTTTCTCCTACAATGCTCTGGCCTTGGAATCGGGCGGGGAGGTTCACCTCTCCACCAAGACCATCTCCCCCGTTGCTTCCAAGTAAAACACTTCCCACTGGAGACACCCTGGTTCATGCTTCTCAAGCCACTCGCCTGCCTTGAGGAGGTTGGATTCCACTTGAGCTTTGTTGTCAGGGTTGATGGCTAGGGTGATAATGATATCGACTGCGGAGTCTGGTTCCGGTGGGAAGTTGGCGGTGGAGGTGTCGGAGGAAGTGGCGGACGGCATTATGCACTATCGGAGAAAGGGACTGAAAATGTTTGTGCTGAGCTAACCGAGATACGGGAGAAAGAGATGCTGTAGGTAATTGTCTGTTGAAAATCGCGCTTTTGGTGATCGGTAGTTCGGCCTGGTGGGGAAAGTCCGTAGTGGTTGAGGTGGTCGAGGTGCGCGAGGTTGTCGACGAGTCAGGTAGTCCCCATAAACTTCCTAGTAATGTACCAAGACGGTGCGGGATTGAGGGACGGATGTAAAACGGCGGTCGTGTGTCGACGGGTGGACATTGTCTTTGCAACATGCCTGTTGAGCGTGTGTTAACGGTAGGCAGCCAGACTATCATTACGAGGGAAATCCAATGCTGATTCTGGAAGACATACTGCTAAAAACTGAGGAAGATTCTCTTCCCATTTTTGTTTCCTTCCCCCCATCTTCCAATGGCCTCAGGCGCATAAGCGCCAACAGAAAATAAAACTTGAAAATAAAACGGGGTGGCAAAAATAAATTTCGGGATTTTAGTGCCAATGTGGCATACATGGAGAATGCATTCCCAAGAGGCATGAAAGTCAACTGCCTAATTCTACTTTTTTATGACTGGATAAGTACTAACTTTGCCAACACGTTTTCGTGATCGTGCTACCTCAAGTCACGCCTTTGCTACAGCGGAACCCCTCGGCCTCGCATCACCGCGCATTGGGCAAATATAAGGTTGTTTGCTCCCTCGAGCCCAGCCACAAATCCCAGTTCCTGAAATCCTCCAACATCCAGGCAACATGACGAGAGTACGGAGATCCACGTTAGAGCCCGCATTTTATCGAAACATCCCGAACGCAAGCCGTCAACCAAAGGGTATTATGAGACACTTCAACAAAACTTGAAGAAGGAATGGAGGCCAAAACGTAATTATACCCCAACAACGCGAGTGAATATGGGTCGTATAGTCAGAATGTGGAAGAAGTAGGCCTACCTCTTCATCCTGAGGCGCTCATTACTTACGATGAAAAGACTCTGCCAGGATATGCACCTCGACCAGGAAAAAGGCTTTAGAAACTGGAACAAAGGAACGCTTCATGGTGTACTATCCATGATGATCTGTTCCATGATCTATCCAACAAGTTATTAAAACTTTGTATTTAGATAGTTCATTTCCTGACGTGCGTCCACGGAACTACTCCTAGACTGTTGAATAGATATTTGACCTGATTTTGGAGGGTACAGTAGACCCTAACCCTCCACATGATTATGTCATCCCAGCCAGCACTCTCCACAAGTGCGACTGCAGAGACTTCTAGAGAAGAAACAATCAAGATGAGATCAACCCAGTCGTTGCCTTGGCGTCCCAACACCAATTGTCTCTCGTAAGTGGTTAGTCCTAAGAACTCACGATGCGAACTGCATACCGCAGAACTATTTACAAGCTATCTAGTTCCTCTGTATATATACCCTGATTATCACTCGACCTGGGGAATTATCACAAGTGATAATTCATTATCGCCCTAATCCATCCATCCTTTGTCAAGGCAAGCCGCGTGGGGATAAGAAATATACGGACCAAAGAAAACGAAAATCTGTTTTGGCTCCAGAACCGTGAGGGTTTTCATACGCTGGGATGGACGTTTCAAGAGACATTTTTGTCTCGAAGGTTACTAATGTACACCTCCTTGCAACCATACTGTCTGCTGGGAAGCCTTTTGATCGTGCGGAGACCCCGGCCCAATGGAGTACCTCAAGAGCGTCTATCTCCAGGACATGCTCGAGTTGCAGGATATGTCTGCCAGACAACAGCAGTACATGCTTGACCAGCCTTCGGACAATCCCGTTGGATCTGCCGAACTATGGCGCTGGGGCACGATCATCCACTGGTTCTAGTCACGACGGCTAACGTTGGTTGAGGACAAACCTGTCGCTCTTCATGTTGTGAGAGAGAGGTTTACCCGATACGATCCCGACTTGAGAGACTATGCGTTAGGCCTGTTCCGCTCCACTGTTCACATGGATCTTCTATGGTATACCAAACACGGTGCTGATCCAAAAGCGGAGAAGCTCGCTGAATTCTCAAGTTGGCCATGGATGTCCTTCAACGGTGGGGTGACGTGCCCCTTTAAGTATGGGCGGTCACAGAAAGCGAGCATGATAATGAGATATGATGAGCTTGTGATCATGGAATGTCCGGCATGCGACCAGTTCGGGTAGCTGCTTCCCAACAGTCCACCACGGAAGCTAAAAGGCCTCACAAAAGCGGGGCCATTCCACACCAGTTTTGGAAAGACGGCCGTGTGTCAGCTCAAGATATGCCTTGTTTGCCACTCCTTGTGCTTGGATTACAAGGACGACGAGTATGAGGATGACAAAGATAGGATCGGGCATATCACTTCCGACCCGTACCAAATGCCAAGCTCCAACGAGGACTTTGAAGGCAACCCGCCGTCCCAGTACAAAACTCTTCAAATCCTCGTTGTTGCGCATCAGAAGGAACATTTGGAAAAGACAGAGGGCATGTCTGGAGTTAGGCAGAATTATGAAGCTACCTTTGGTCTCTTGGTTGCCTCAGAATTGACAACAGGAGGAAGACAACAGAGGATAGGGTTTTACAAGGGCAAAGTAACGGTGTTTTTTATTTTCAAGATGGGGAGATAAGAAAGTATGTCCTTGACTAGCCTACTACGTATTACTATTCAAGACACAAATGTATCTGGTATCTACATATCAAACAACCCGGTATAAGAGATTGAATAAGCTCAGATAGTCTTCCATTTAGTTGGCAAGCTGCGGCTGAGTGAAAAAGGACCAGATCTCGCCAGGAACCCACGACCTGGCGCCGCTCTCCGGGCCATTATCAACCGCACCAGGCCAGTGTCCACCATCAAACGGAATCCACGTAACTGGATACCCACTCCTACACCCGTTGAAGTTGGTCTTGATATGGATCCCACTCCCTCTCGACGGCTCAGGGGCATTAGTGTTCTGGCACCCGTTATTCCGCAAGAAACGATCACGCATCGCCCTTCCCTGGCCAATATTGAGCGTCCCATCCCACACACCATGAATACCAAGATACGCAGCCGGATCATTACCCCCACTGCAGCCCGACAGCTGACCACCACCAATCACTGCAACGCCCCGGAACTCCTTTGCCCTTGAGCACGCCAGACTAAACGTCATACTCCCGCCGTACGAAAAGCCGAGGCTGAAGCGCTGGCGCTTGTTGACGCACAGCGCATCCTCAATGTGGCGGATCATGGCGTCAACAAAGGCGACGTCCTCGCCGTTGTTGTTGGCCCAGCCGTTGTTGATTCCCTGTGGCGCAACGAGGATGGCGGATTCCCCCGCGTTGCGCTGCATGCCGTAGTACGACCACAGTTCTCGATCGGTGCCGCCGGACGAGATGTCGTTCATCGTGCCGCCGACCCAGTGAAAGGCGAATATGAGGCGGTACGAACTATTGGGGTTGTAGTTGTTGGGCACGCGAACGGTGAACTGCCGATTTTGGCCGTTGACGTTGACGGAGCGGACGCCGGAGCCGAAGGGGGACTTGCCGCACCCGGCTGAAGGGTTGGCAAGCTGGCGGGACATGAGGATGTTGAGGTTGCGGGACGTTTCGGGTGCGGCAGAGGGGAGGGCGCGGACCAGAGCCGCCGAGATGGCGAGGAGGCCAGAGAGGAGGGATTGTATGGCGACCATGGTAACTGGGGTTTGTCAGGGCTATTTGTCCGATGGAAGTGGGAGGAAAAGTACAACTAGGTCTTCTATTGACCGCCATATATACCGGGTGAGAAATCCGCGGCAAGCCTGGTCCATGGTCTTGTGGAATCATTGCCCAGTTCCGCCCAGAAGCACTAACTGTTTACATTCGATGCTTTTCAGCGCGACGTTGCCCGAGATCTCTCCAGCTTTCCTCTGGATGTTCAATGGGATTCCCGGACGGCTTGCATCCGTGAGCGTGGTTTGGCTTCATTAATGTCACCGGTGGAGTAGAAGCGGTAGATGGGACGGCCGTAATTGGCGCGCTTTATTCCGCTGCGTTGTTCCTGGTTCAGAGGAAGCGACTGCAACCTCGCTTCGGGGAACTGCCGAGAGCTGGAATTTTTTTATGTTTGGGACCGATGGAAACCTCAGATTGGATTCATGTCGTCAAGTGACTGTGTTGGCGAAAAGTCATTGGAGGAGAATCAGGGGCACAGTTTGCCGTGTTATGATGAAAAGATTTGGACAACTTCCATAGGGGCGGATGGATGAGGTGCAGCCTTTCCACGGTAGGTCTGTGGTAACCCATGAACGAGATATATGACTTTGAGATGAGCTCATCCAGATACAGGTAGGAAGCAACGTTAACGGTACATGCTTGAAAAGCTTAACTCACAGTTACAAACAAGGAAACAGTGATTTGCACTCCTCAGACAAAAAATGTCATAGTCTCGAGAATCATTGTCGTGCTGCCAGTGTTCCTGTGAATCCATTTACGACAGACATCATTCCCTCCATCAAAACCTTTGCACCTTTGCCACAAATGGCCACTAGAAAGCATTACCTACACCAAAGGTCCGCGAAATTATTACCTTCAAACAAGCTGGTTGCCCATCGCCGGAAGAATGGTCACGTTCTAGATATTAAAATTGCAGACTGGGACCAGGTCAGCCTGCAGGAAGCATCGACTTTCTCTTCGGTCCCGGGTTGGTCCCTGCCCGTTACAAGTTGGTTTGATTACCTAGATGTGCAAAAACGGGCCAAGGTCGGCGAGGCTGTGCCGCGGCTACGAGCACCGGCTACCTCTCCGTATATGCCCATTCAATGGACCCAACTGACTGTTGCGTCAATGGACAGAATGCTGGAGCGGATGGACATGAGAACCGAGCATTCTCAGTTGACCGCTTGTGAGAGGGAGGACGAAAGTATAAAACGAGACCGAACCCCTCAAACTAAACCTCTTAGACCTCTCCCATCACAGTGTTGACCATCACAGCCTCCTGGCTTTTATACTTTTGACACTCCCCCCATCTACCATGCACTTCTCTACCATTGCCACCGCAGCGTTCGCGCTGGTCCCGCAGCTGGTGTCAGCGCACTTTCTCTTCCCACACCTGATGCTCAACGGCGTTCGGACCGGCGCCTTCGAGTATGTCCGCGAGCACGACTTTGGCTTCATGCCGCATAACAACGACTTCATCAACCACCCCGACTTCCGCTGCAATGAGGGCTCTTGGAGACACCTCCGCGAGCCCAAGACAGCGCAGGTCACAGCCGGCCGGGACACGGTTGGATTCAACCTGCACCTTGATTTTGGCATTTACCACCCAGGCCCAGTCACTGTAAATATGCACATTTTACGCGCCGGCCGACTTCCCATGGGTTTTTGAGACTTGAGATGTTGGGTGAAGGCATTTGCAATCCCTTATCTCATCTCCTCTCCCTTATCCTTCTTATTACCACTCTTTTAATGCATCTGTTCTGACTACCTATGTTCACATGAATAGATTTACCTTTCAAAGGCCCCTGGTGACGTTCGTGACTATGACGGCTCGGGTGATTGGTTCAAGGTGTACCAACTTGGCACTATGATACCGTGGAACGGCACGGACCAGGGCTGGTTGACACGCGACAAGAAGAACTTTCAGTTCCGCCTGCCCGCCGAGATCCCCGCCGGCCAGTACCTGATGCGCATCGAGCAAATGAGCGTGCATCCCCCTTACAAACAAAAGGAGTGGTACGTCCAGTGCGCCCACCTCAACATCGCCAGCAATTACAACGGCCGCGCTCCTGGTCCCAGCATCCGCTTCCCGGGCGGGTACAAAATCGGCGACCCGGCGATTCAGCTGGACAGCTGGGCGAAGCCTCCTCCGAACTTTGCGCCCATGCCCGGCCCACAAATTTGGCCTAATTAAGGGTGTATGCGGTTGCATTGAAGATCTCAGCTACGTATCTGGGTATCATACAACACACTTGGGTTAGCATCTGCAGGCAATGGGATGGAATTATAGCAATACATTCATGTAACTAAGATTTCATAGACCCCCCGCCGTTATGTCACCCACATATTTACTTGCTCCTGTCCTCTATGTCGTCGGCCTCGATCCTTCCGAACCCCAATCAAGCAACACCCTCCCCCATTCCTCTACGTTGAACAGGTCGGTTGAGCAGGCCATCTTCAGGCGAGAGAGTGAGTCTGGGAAGGCTCTCTAGTATAAACAGAGGAATGAAACAGTCTCTTACAAAGACTCCGTTATTGTGTCTTTAACGGCTTCGAAATTCGTGTTGGGGTGCCATGTGTCAAACAACGGTATGGGGTTCAAACTTAGTCAATTGGTTGCTTGTCTTATGGAGCAAGGTGCAGGTGGCTGGCCGCCTTCAAACCTGGTGACCTGAATCCCATTGCCAAGCTATTAGTTTCTTTAACAGTGGGTCTCCCCGACTAGTTCAACACCATGATGTTAAAGGTGGAGATATCAACATGAAAGTGGGTCCTGTGGAAGGGGTTCAGGGGCTTAGCTGTCGGTTCATGCGTGAAAATTGATGTGTAAGGCATCCACCATGAGGACGACAGTAATCTCCTTGGGCACCCGCCTGATCAACACCGTTAGTAACTGACATGAAACCTCTACATCCATCACTTGTCTCCCAGTGAGAAACTGAACGTCTTGCTCTGTAACCCCCAGCCCAGGATGTCACGGCGGTTGCATGTCACAAAACACGGAAAGGCGCGAGGGTAGCACGGACCAGGCGGGAGATAAGGAACACGATAAGGATCCAGGATCTAGGGGCCAAGACGTAGATCCGGGGATCTAGGGACTGAACATAGATCTA